>PISX010006798.1:52533-94457 GCA_004024625.1 Mellivora capensis
GGGGGAAAAGGGGGGAAGAAAAAGAAGAAAAGAAACAAGATGGGATTGGGAGGGAGACAAACCATAAGTGACTCTTAATCTTACAAAACAAACTGAGGGTTGCTGGGGGGAGGGGGTCGGGAAAGGTGGGTGGGGTAATGGACATTGGGGAGGGTATGTGCTATGGTTAGTGCTGTGAAGTGTGTAAACCTGGTGAGTCACAGACATGTACCCCTGGGGATAAAAATTTGTTTATAAAAAATAAAAATTAAAAAAAAAATGCTCCAATGAACTGAAATACGTCTTAGAATTTACAATTGCCCAAGTGTTTCCAATCTAATTCTTTCATGCTTTTTAGTTATTACAGAAAATCACTATTCTTCTAAATTAAACTCTGAGGAGAAAAATGCCCTGGATTGGAGACCTCAAAACTTAGTTTAGATTTCCCCATGGTTTGCTCTCACATGGCTTCTACTGGCTACCATGTTTAAGAATGTTGGTTCAGGGGCGCCTGGGTGGCTCAATGGGTTAAAGCCTCTGCCTCCGGCTCAGGTCATGATCCCAGGGTCCTGGGATCAAGCCCCGCATTGGGGCTCTCTGCTCAGCAGGGAGCCTGCTTCCTTCCTCTCTCTCTGTCTGCCTCTCTGCCTACTTGTGATCTTCGTCTGTCAAATAAAATCTTTTAAAAAAAAAAAAAAGAATGTTGGTTCATTAACAAACCAGTTCGGCACAGTTATGTAAATGTATAAACAGGCTCCTTGGTGACAAATCACAAATTGACCAGCCCTACTCCTGTATAGGATTCTTTAATATGTCTTATATTGAGAAAGGAGCTGGGGAAAAAAATATATTTTTTTAAATGTAAGTTTAGCAAGTCTAGTAATGTCAGCTTCTCAAAGGAGACTTTTAAACATGATCTTACCTGGAAGGGAATGTAACATTTCCTTTGTGCCCAGCACTGTAACATTACTAGGTTCTCTCACTTGTTAACTCATTGGATCCTTCTAGAACTACAGGACAGGTGGTAACCCATTTTAAGGGAAGAATTCAAGTTGGATCAAATGCTATGATACAACCCAGAATGTCACCAAACTCCACAGCATCCTTCGTCATGGCCTGCCCGTGACCAGTCTAGTTCCGAGTGAAAACACAACAAGCTGTCTATATGTAAAAAAGTGGGAAGAGGAATCCAACTTATCAGGGACCCTCCTGCAAAGCCAGTACTTGAACTGAGTAAGTTCTATGCCATGAATAAAGGATTGCTTCTCTCCAGTTTCTTAAATGAAGCTTAGGTCTTGCCTTGATCTCTCACTAGGTCTCTGCCGAGGAAAGAATCAGAGGACTATGTGCATCTTCAGTTGAGATGGAAGAAAAAGGACCTTACTTCCCAGAGCCACCAGCCTCCAGGCTGCCATACTCATTGTACGAACATTCACTGAATGCCCAGCATGTATCAGGCATTCAGTGGTGGAGGTATCAGGAAAACAGCAGTGAAAAAGCAAACGTCAGCCCCCCATCAAGTTTACATTCCCATGATGAGCAGGGCCTAGAGGAGCAAGACCAGAAAATGCTGGAGACCCCCGCTCCTTCCACCACCCAGAGGCCAAGGCTGCTCCTCAAGCTACGCTGGTCAACAATCACTTCTGAAGAGGCCATTCTGCCTATCCTGGCTTCTACGGGGAATATCCTCATCCTAGCAGCTGAACATCACACACACACACACACACACACACACACGCACGCACGCACACACGGCATTTTAAAAGGTCAGGATGCTAAGCACAATGAATAATAACCATAAAAATATGATGAAAAGTCAAATACAAAATCCTTTTCAGACAAAGGCAAATCTTAAAAAGCCATTAAAAAAAGTCATTTAATTCATTCTCCTATCGTTAGATAGAACCAAACTCAACCTTCAGAAGAAGGACAAGGAAATGATCTCCAGCTGATCTCTCTACCCAAGATCCCAAGCTGCTTCCCCAGGAAATCCCTGCCAAATGGCTGATGTCAGCTCAGGTTCTCAGTGTTTCCAAGAGGAAAGGGGTAGGAGGAACCCACGTTGTACTAAAATGTGCTAAAAGTAACTCATAAAACATGTGAATAATCCAAGCATTTTACATTCTCCTGTAATTTCTGTGATAATTTTAAATACAATGAACTCATCTGACAGAATGTGAGTATCACAGGAACTCTTCCAGGAGCCCCATTGTAAATCAGCATTAACTGGACACATGTTCCAGTATCACCCAGCTCCCTATTATCTGCCTTGAATAGCAGGAGGGAAGCCATTCCGTTTGCCTACTGGCGTGCTTACCCATTTAATTACCAAAGATGCCACAGTGCCAGTGTGATCCAGGCCCCTGTGTGTGTGTGCCCTGATGACCTACTTTAATAAAATCTGGCCTCACCTCAAACAGAACACAGGTTTAATTCCCAGCTAGAGAGGCCAGATAACAGTGTGTATCTAATAGTATGAGCAAGCAGTGCACGGAGAATTGTGCAGTCTTGTGCATATATAAAAACAGACAACAAAGAAACCTATGTGGTTTCTATCATCTTAACAGGATCAACCAGGTGACGTTTACTGACTCTGCCTCTCCTCGCCCCAACAACCAATTCCCGAAAATTCTGGGCTCTGGATCTATGAATTTAAATATTAAAAATGTGTCTGGCCTTCTCTTCTCCTGTGTTTTCTAAGAAAAAGATGGATATGGGAAAAATATTAACCCCACCTTCCCTGAAATAATGGACTTTAAGACCCTGGAGCTTCTAATCTATCCTCAAAATAATGCTAAAGCAGAAAATAAGACACACAAACTGCTGAGTTTCTTCACATCCTCAAACATCTGAGGATATTTCAGTCCTAGTTGACATTTTGATATTTTAGAATCACAGGACCTTCTTTGGTGGGGGGGAAAAAAGCCCCAACATATTCTTTTAAAACGTCTGAGGCCTCTGGGAAACAAATTGCAACCGACAATTCCCTCACATCTCATTATGTGGTGCAAATTTATTTTTAGGCTTCCTCTGGCCTTGTTCAGCTGGTGCCCTCTAATGATAGAACTGTTTGCTCAGTTTTAAAGCAATTCTGTGTATGAAGCTATCGGGCTCCATATTATGAGGTCCAAGACAGGCTAGTCTGAAACACATGGAATCTGAGAAAGGGAAAACCCTTTCAGGAGTCTACTGGATCTCGTCCAGCATCCAAAGGGGCAGTGCAGCAAACGTCATGGTGAAGGGCATGGCTGGCTGCACACACTGCAGCTGGAAAATGAGGGCGATGACATCCTCTCAGGGTGTTTAAGGGGAAAATGAGGAAAACAAGTGTGGTGGGCTCTGCACAGCACCAGAGCAAGTAAGCGCTCACTGTGTGTCACATATTATTAGCATTTAAACACTGTCAAGTGATTTCACTCCGTTAAGCAGCCATTAAGTACATGGCACTAGATACCTAATAAAACCACTTCCATCACATGAGAACCTGCCAACATTCCTTTTTAAAGAGCTACTCTTTATGTCTAAATCTCTCTCACAGCAGAGTATGTACATATTTATATAACCAACATAAAGAATCTCTGATTTAAAATAATCGAGACAATCATTTGGATCATGTAGTGACAACTGTTTTAATCCAAAAATTATGGAGATTAATGACAATGAGAATGCTGCATTGTTGTTAAATATGTTATTCTGTGTCATTTTAACATTTGTTAGGCTAGTTCTTTCACAAAGACTCTACAGCATTTTCTAACAGCAAATGTCATTCTCCCTACTGAAGGGTAAGGAAAAGGGAACTTTATTAGCTTAATATCACAGGTGCCAACTATTAGACCCCAAAACATCTTCCTACTCTCACTCTTCCCTTGGTATTCTAAAGGCAAAGGAAAAAAACAGACATAAAATCCAGACATCTAAGCAATTACCTGGAGGAGGAGGGTACTGATTCATAAAAGCCTCCTTTACCCACTCACCCATTTTCCTTCTGCTCCCTCCAGTCATAAAAAAAAAAATCTACATAATATCTTTCTTCAAAACATACATCATGTACGTATGACGGGGTAGGGAAGAAAGGTTTCAAATGTAAATAATAACAGGGCTCCTTCCCCTATAAATTGTTCTCTGAATGATCTGTATGAACTTCTGTATTCATAGTATCAACTCCCCCCCACACACAGACACACACACACACACAGAGGAAAGAAAGGTGGGCTGTGAGCAGGGGTATGGGAAATAAACATTGACATTCACTGGAATTACAACAATTCTCTGAAGTCTCTTTACTGTTATTCTTTTTTTTTTTTATTTCTTTTCAGTGTAACAGAATTCATAGTTTTGTGCCACACCCAGCGCTCCATGCAATGCGTGCCCTCCATAATACCCACCACCTGGCTCCCCCAACCCCCACCCCCGCTCCTTCAAAACCCTCAGGTTGTTATTCTTAATGTAAGTAATGTCCTTTGGGGGAAGAAGGGATAGGTAGATGATAAAATAAGAAAACTAGCTTGGCATTCCACAAAAGGGAGCTCCTTGAATTTCCCTCTAATCAATTCTTTCATCAACACCAAGGAAGCAAAAGCTTCTTCTCAGGCCCTGTTGGTTGTTTCCATGACTTGGCATCTTCTCCACCTTCCATTTCCTCCTTCAGAGGAGTCATAATGATGGCAGCCCCCACCTTCCCTCCACCAGATCCCTCGCAGCTGCCACCACCACCCTGAACACTCCCACAACCATTACCATCTATCCATACCACATTAAGTTTTTTTCCCCTATCTGTTCTTCTTGTCCTCAAGAACACATAAATTATCAGCCACCTTCTCCACCTGTAGCCCTATCTCTCACCCTAAAATACTGCTGCATCCTCCTTACCCTGTATTTGTCAATCAGTATCCACCCATTAACACCAACTTAACAGTTTTTTGTCTCATCAGAAGATTAATTTAAAAATCTCTTAAAGGAACACCTGGGTGGCTCAGTCTGTTAAGCATCTGCCTTCAGCTCAGGTCCTGTTCCCAGGGATTTGCATTGGCCCCTTGCTCAGCAGGGAGCCTACTTCTCCCTCTGCCCGCTGCTCCCCCTGCTTGTGTGCACACTCTGTCTCTCTCTCTGACAAATAAATATATAAAATATTTTTTTAAAAAAATAAATAAATAATAAAAATCTGTTAAGTAGGGAAGACCCACCCATTTTGAACACCCTCAACATTTTGAAACAACTTCCTTTAACCGGGGAGGGAAAAAAAAAAAACACTCAAGTTTAGTCTTTGAGAACACGACCACCACAGAAATGGCAATCTACAGAATAAAGCCCACTCGAGTAATGTTGGGACTCAGAAAGTACATACTCTATATCACTAAATCACAGGAACTCAGTCCTAAATTTAATATAAACATACAAGTTTAGGTTTTCATTTCCCAGTTTTACCCCTAGAAATCTCAGGCTACCAAAACCACAGAAGCTGCTGTCCCTCTAAGTTTCTTCCATGTCACCCAAGTGTCCAGTGAAAGCCATACCCCACAATGTTGTTTCTCTCCTCTATCCCCAATGACCACACTTAATAACATGCTTCCCTTCCTTAGAGTCTACCCTGAATTGAATCCCAACAAAGCAAAGCCAGCCTGGTGGTTGTTCAAGTTGTACACTATGCAAGTCCGCCACATTTAAGGGGCCACTAATTGCATCATTAGCATCTCTACTCTTTCAAAAACTGTATATCTTTGTTACAACATTGAGGATTTAAAGATGGATAATTTGATTATTTCTATTATAATTTTCCAGCATATGGCAAGAAAGTATCTTGTTCTAAAAATCAGTATAGTTCAATGATTTTCCATCAGATGGAAGTAAAACGTCTGTGGAAGGGGTGCCTTTGTCTGATATGCACAAAATGCCATATGGGCCAGCAGCAGCCCTCGGAAAAGCTTCTCTCAAACATTTTAAACTTTCTGTGGTCTTGGCTGTTCACTAAAGCGTCTGCTCTTGGTTTCATAAACTCTGTTTGCACTGCATTAACTACCCCCCTCCCACCAATCTGGGATTTCTCTCTCAATAACTGCAGCTATCAACCACATCCTCTCCTCAAAGCAAGCCCCTAAATACTAACTGCATCCTCTTGTCCTATTTCTGTCAACTGATATTACTAAACACATGTTAATAATAAAATGATAACCTTTTTTCCCAGATTAATTACCGCTAGGAAAGAGATAGCCATTATAGACACATTCCACAAATTTAACATCATTAACAACCATGTTGCTTGAACTTGAATTTCATCAATATCTGAATAGATTCCTTACATTTTTTAAAGATTTTATTTAGAGAGAGAGAGCATGCATGTGTGAGCAGGACATGGAGCAGAGGGAGAGAGAGAATCTCAAGCAGACTCCATGCCCAGCACAGAGCCTGACACGGGGCTCAATCTCACGACCCTGATATCATGACCTGAGCCAAAATCAAGAGTCAGATGCCTGACTGACTGAGCTACCCAGATGCCCCAGATTCCTCACATTTTTTAAAAGGCAGAATTAAAATAAGTTTCCATATCAGAATTTATTTTAATTGACTTTTCTCATTGATAATATTTACCAAAAATTTACCACCAGCTATTTCCTTTGCATGCCAGGGACCCAAGTCAAATGAAATAATAATAGCGAGCCACGTACTCACCTTGAACCCCAGAAAACGAGTTTTACTGCCATTGGTGACAATTTGCCCTAGTTGACAGTCCAGGTGTGGGAACCTTAAAAAAGCAAAAGACAGAGAAAAACTTAGAAGAAAGGAGACATATTTAGGAAAACACAACCAGTTACTTCGTGGTAATACTGCTTCTCCCTGAAAAAATAAAGTTAGTTCAGGAGTGCTCTCATCTCTGCAGTAATTGTACCACAAACTCTCCATAAGTGCTCTTCATAAGTGAAGTTATTTCACAAACTCACCATTTTCCCATTAGCTGCATCTGGGATTTCAGAGATTCTTCCTCTTATTTTCAGATTAATCCTCAATGAATACATGACTTCAATTTTCTTTCTTTCTTAATCCCTCAAGTAGTTAATGACCTGAAAGCTGATTCTTAAATATACCGTATAACTGAAGCATCTTAAGAACTTAAGACTTGGCTCTTGTCAGGGGAAGAATAACTCTGATGCATGAATAATTATGTGTGTTTGGTAGTTCCTAATTTTCTTAAATGGCACCAAATTTATACTTCGTTATACTTCTTATTTTCTTCTTATTCAGAAAAAAATAAAGAACTAGAAGAACTATGAGTCCCATAATATTTTTTTAAATGGCTCCATACCCAGCACAGAGCCCTTTGCAGGACTTGAACTCATGAGCCTGAGATCAAGACCCAAGCCAAGACCAAGAGTCAGATGTCTAACCGACTGAGCCACCCAGGCAATCCACAAGTTCCACAATATTAACTATAGTGATATTAATTAAGTCTATAATAAAATTGTATTTTAAAAAAACAGCAAAAATGACTTTCCTCTCTAACTTGTCAAGCAACTTTAGTTTTAGGTAGTAGAAAAAACACAAATTTTCCTCCAAGATGCTACTGCAGTAGATGTCACAGAATGTCTGCTATTATTAATCTAAGTCATATAAAATTGGTGATATCCAACCATCGTTTACCTCAAAACCTGATAATTTCATCACTTTTCCAAACCAAAAAACAAAAAACAAAAACAAAAATAAAAAACAATAGGACTGGACAACAACTTAATCTTCAAAACACCTATTGTTCAGCACATGTCATTTTCCTAAGCAGCATCAGTGGTTCGGGCATTAACAGCTTCCATTAGAACCTAGCATCTTCATGGTACGTGAAATGTAACATTTCACGGCATTTGGAAGGGCCTGAGCGTATCTCCTCAATTCTTTTTTCCAACCCAGTCTATTTACTGCCAACTCCCTCTCAGCTTCCTCCTTGCAACATTAAGAGCCTTTTCCAAGACTTTTAATGTGGCAGAGAGAGCAGCTGAGGGCTAGAAGGCAAAAGGTGATGGTAAGAATGCATCTAAGAAGGGAAGGCCAAAGGGAAAGCATGTCAGAGTGAGTGAGAAAAAAGGAGCATGGGGAGGAAAGCAGAAGGGCTGCCCACTCACTAATGCAGTCCTTACACGGTGGTGAGCATCACATCACACTGGGAAAATTAAAGAGATCCAAGTCCAGATGGGAAGAAGGGAAAGTTTACTTCTGTCTAACATATTTGGTAACCCATCTTATCTTAGGAGCTACCACAACCAGAACTTCCAGGCCATCCCACCACTGCTATGAACACCACCACCACCACATGACCATCACAGCCACCCCCACCACTACAGATGCAATGCAGGCATGCACAACACTATTGGAACTACAAACTAACAGAATAGAGGCCATGCGAATGCCCTAGATACAAAAATGTACCTCTTTACACAATGTATTTTCTTCTGAGATGGAGTAGAAACAGTCCTAATGATTTCCCTCCTACCAGGAAACCCATTAAATGAGCAGCCTACATGAGCTGCTTTGTTTTTTGTTTTGTTTTGTTGCAAAAATAAGCAGCCAATTGCAAAATGAACTTTTTGAACTCTTCTAAGTACCATTTATCTAGTTCATGTTCCTTATTTTTTATATATTAAATTTTTTATTTTTTTAATTTCTTTTCAGTGTACCAGAATTCACTGTTTATGCACCACATCCAGTGCTCCCTATTTTTGAAAATTAGTTATCTGAAGAAAAGTTGTGGGGTCAAAATCTGAATTCTGACTGCAGAGCCCCAGCTGACATGCTAGGTGCAACCTATTGTTTGTTCATATCCAATCAGAATTTTAAAACACATAGGACCAGGAGAGGAAATGCACGAATAGTAAATCCTACCTTCAGAGGCACTCTTGGCTGTTCTAGTACCAACCTTCCCTTGAAAACAGAGATATTACGATAAAATGTGGATCACTATAATGCAGAAGATATATGTGTTAATGATGGAAATAGCTAAATGATAGCACTAATAGTAACAGAGAATGGAAATCATTATTATTATAATAGGTACACCAAAAATAAAGAGCTACTACAAATATAACAGCCTGGAATTAACAGACCAGTTGGAATTGCACCACCCATTGTGAAAGAGTTAGAAACTGACATTATGTTAATACAGTGATGGACTAAGAGTATGAACATAGTTAAGAAGTGTTAGCTAAGGTATGGGAAGACTATATGCATGCAGGTGTGGAAGCTACCAGGTAATAACTAAGCAAAGCCACTCTGTGAAGAGCCAGAGGCTGCCTAAGAACCAACTGGTCAACCTCTTATGGAAGAGCCCTGGGTCACTGGTAATTATTACTGAGATTAGAACAAGGTCTGCAGAACATCAGCAGGCAACAAAACAGGGAAGCCGACATGAAAGACAAGGAAAGCAGGTGTTACCTAATGCCTTGGAGTCCTATAAAAGAAGACTATATAACTCAACACCAAAAACAAAAACAAACAAACAAAAAACAATGAATAATCCAATCAAAAAATGGGCAGAAGACATGAGTAGACATTTTTCCATACGGATGGCTAAAAGACTTAAAGATGCTTAATCACCAGGGAAATGCAAATCAATGAGATATCACCTCCCACATGTCAGAATGACTAAAATTAAAAACACAAGAAACAATGAGTGTTGGTGAGGATGAGGAGAAAAAATAATCCTCATGCCCTGTTGGTGAGAATGCAAACTGGTGCAGCCATTGTGGTTAACAGTATGGAGGTTCTCCAAAAAAAAATTTTTTTAAAGATTTTATTTATTTATTTGTCAGAGAGAGTGAGCACAGGCAGACAGAGTGGCAGGCAGAGGCAGGAGGAGAAGCAGGCTCCCTGCCGAGCAAGGAGCCCGATGTGGGACTCCATCCCAGGACGCTGGTATCATGACCTGAGCCGAAGGCAGCAGCTTAACCCACTAAGCCACCCAGGCGCCCCTAAACCAACCTTCTAAGCAATTTCCTGGGCAGGACTAGTTTAAGCCTCCCTGATTTTGCCTTTGCCCTTTATCTACCTCATGTTCCAGGGTGGAGCTCAACCTTCTCCTCTTTATGAAGCCCTTCCTGACCACCACTGGTCCCTACCCAGTTAGAACTGACCACTTCCTCTGATGGGCACTACAGTAGTTAGAACAATAAAGTAAGACTTTACTTGTCTCCACTATTACCTGTCTGCTCATAGATATGGGCTATATAAATTTTGAAGATAGATATCAGCAAATGTCTTAAAAATAAATGCAGTATTAGAGCCAAAACCAGAATTTGAACCTGAATCCAACTCAAAACCAGTGTACTATGCTGTGTCTCTTGAATCTGATTTTATAAAAATAACTCCATAACCATCAAGACAGTGGCCACGTAGCCATGTGTCTCTATGGGACTGTGGGATGTGGCTAGTCTGAACTGGAATGCACTGTAAGTTTAAAATACACACTTTGAAGATTCAGCATGACAAAAGGAATATAAAAGATTTCAATGTGTTAAAATGATAATATTTTGGGTATGTTTGGGTAAGTGAAATGTGTTAAAATTAATGTGTTTCTTTTTGTCTTCTTAATGTGGCTCACATTATATTTCCATTGAATGGTGTTACTCTACGAAGTATGACCTTTCTCACTGATAAATCTGTTAGGATGATGCTAACTTTTCCTAGCAGTTACAGACCACAGACATCGAACTGCACTGCAGTGTCACATGGCATGGCCCGGCTGGATATACAGACTTTGCGCCTACATTCCAAACTCACAGAATATGGCTTTCAGAGTTCTATCAGCTCGCTGGGGTTCTTCTCCACCATCAGCTGTTGGTTCTTCCACATGTAACTCCTAAGGTTTCTAATCCTCCAATATAGCTATCTTATGAATTCTGAGGCAAAGGCCAGTGGAAAAAAGCAGGGCCAGGACTAGGGGGAGGCCAAGCACTTGCCTCAGACACAAACTTTATTTACTTTTAAGATTTTATTTGTCAGAGAGAGAGAGAGAGTGAGCGTGAGTGAGTGCATGAGTGGGGGTTAGGAGCAGAGGGAGAAGCAGGCTCTACATTGAGCAGGGAGCCCAACGTGGGACTCAGTCCCAGGACCCTGGGATCATAACTGAGCCAAAGTGAGATGCCTAACTGACTGAGCCACCCAGGCATCTCTCAGGCACAAAATTTAAAGGAAACCAAAAATTCAGGAATAGAGAAAAACTCAGGAATCAAGATGAATAATAATAACAGCATTGTCCTGTAATTCACCTACTGTAAAATTCACCATTTTAAAGGGTACAATCCAGTAGTTTTAAGACATTCATAATGTTGTTTAACTATTGCCACTATCAAATTCCAGAACATTTGCATTATCCCCAAAGAAACCCCATCCCAATTAGCAAACACTCTACCGTCCTCTCTATGCCCACCACAGGCAACCACTAATCTGTTTTCCATATAATTTTGCCTGTTACGGACATTTGATATAAATGGAATCATATAATATGTGGCCTTTTGGGTTTGTCTTCTGTCAGTTGAAATGTTTTCAAAGTTCACCTATGTTATACCATGAGTCAATATTTCATTCCTTTTTATGGATGATAATAGTCTATCAATACACCACATTTTGTTTATCCATTCATAAGTTAATGGATATTGGAATTGTTTCCAGTTTGGAGCTATTAGGCACACACTGGTGTACATAAATTTTCAATTCTCTTGGGTATAAACTTAGTAATGAAATTGCTGGGTCATCATATAACTCTATGTTGATAATTTGAGAAACTAGTAACTGTTTTCTAAAGTGGCTGCACCATTTTACGGTCCTACCAGCAATATATATATAGGGTACCAAGGTCTCCATATCTTTACCAATACTTGTTATTATCTTCATTTTTTATGTTAGCCAGGTTAGTGAGTACGTTAGTAGTATTTCATTGTGCTTTTGTTTTCTATCTTCCTAACAACCAATAATGTTGACTGCCCTGGCATATGCCTTGGCCATTGGTATGACTTCTTTGGAGAAATGTCATTTCAAGTCCTTTGTTCAATTTTTTAGTTATTTGTCTTTATATACTGAGTTGTAAACATTCTTAAATATTTTGAGTTTAAGTTCCTTATTTGATACATGATTTGTGAAAAATTTTTTCCAGTTCTATGGGTTGTCTTTTCTCTTTCTTAATGATATTCTCTAAACCATGAGTGGGGGTTAGTTTTAATTTTTATCAAATCCAATTTATTTTTTCTTTCATCACTTGTGTTTTTGATGTCCTATCCAAGAAATTGCCTAATCCAAGATCGTGAAGATTTACTCCTGTTTTCTTCTAAGAGTTTTTGTTTAATTGTTTTAGTTCCTGCCTTAAGGTCAATGATCCATTTTGGATTAACTTTTGGGTATAGTGTAAAGTAAGGCTCAGCTTCATTCTTTTGCATGTGGATGTCTAGTTATTCCAGCACCATTTGCTAAAAGGACTATTCTTTTTCTACCAGATTGTCTTGTCACACTTGCTGATAATAATGATCATAAATGTAAGGGTTTATTTCTGGACTCTCAATTTAATACCACAGATCCTTAAGACTCTATTTATGCCAGTACCACAGTAACTTTATCACTGTAGCTCTGTAGTAACTTTTGAAAGCAGGAAATTCAAGTCCTTCAACTTTGTTTTGGTTTCTCAGGATTGCTCTGGCTATTCTGAGTACCTTGCATTTCCATACAAATTTCAGGATCAGCTTGTCAATTTCTGCCCAAAAGGCAGCTAGAATTTAGATATGAATTGCACGGATTCTGTAGATGGAGAGCACTGCCATCTAGACAATACTTTCCTCCAATCCATGAGGAGGGAATGTCTTTCCACTTATTTAGGTTAACTTTAATTTCTTTTAGTGATATTTTATAGTTTTTGGTGTACAAGCTTATGTGTTTTGCTAAATTTGTTCCTAAGTATTTTATTCTTTTTGATGCTACTGTAAATGTAATTTTATTTCATTTGCAAATTATTTGCTATAAACATACAGAATTGTTTATTGATCTTATGTGCTGCAATCTTGCTAAATTTATTAGTTTTGAGTGTGTAGTCCTTAAGATGATCTACATATAAGATCATGTCATCTGCAAACTGAAATAGTTTTACCTCCTCCTTTCTAATCTGCATGTCTTTTATTTCTTTTTCTTGCCGAATTGCCTTGGCTAAAATCTCTGATACAACACTGCATAAATATGAAAAAAAATCAGGCATCCTCATCTTTTCCTTATCTCAAGGGGAATGTATTCAGTCTTTCACCATTAAGTATTACGTTAGTTACAGGGTTTTAGAAACTGCCCCTCATCGGCTCAAGGAAGTTTCCTTCTATTCCTAGTTTTGCAAATGCATTTATCAGGAAGTGCTGTTGGAATATGTCAGGTGCTTTTCCTATGTCTATTGAGATGATGATGCAGTTTTTGTACCTTATTCTATTAATAAGGCATATTCCAGTGATTTTTATATGTTAAGCCAATCTTGCATTCTGCAGATAAATCCCACTTGATCATGGTATAGAAAACATTCCCTATGTTGCTGGCTTCAGTTTGCGAGTATTCTGCTACAGATTTTTGCATTTACATTCATATCAGTTTATAAAGTTGACCCTTGAACAACAGGGGTTTGAACTGTGTGGGTCCCCTTACATACAATTTCTTTCAATAAATGTATTTTCCTTATGATTTTCATAATAACATTTTTTCTCTAGCTTACTTTATTATATATAACAAGTATGTATAATACATATGACATACAAAATACGTGTTTGACTGTTATCAGTAAGGCTGCTAGTCAATGGTAAGCTATTAGTCATGTTTTGGGAGAGTCAAAAGTTACACATGGATTTTCAACTGCATGGGAGGTTGGTGCCCTTCACCCCTGCATTGTTCCAGAGTCAACTGTACTTTTCTTGTGATCACTTTGTATGGTTTTGTTACACTGGCCTCAAACAATGATTTGGGAAATGGCCCTTCCTTTTCCATTTTCTATATGAGATTGTGCTATACTATTGTTAAGGCTTCTTTACACAGTTGGTAGAATTTACCTGTGGAGCCATTTGAGCCTGGGCTTGGCCTTGTGGGAGGTTTTCCATAATAGTTTACTTCAAAGTTTCTATTTCTTCTTGAGTAGTATGGTCATCTATGTCTTCATAGGAATTTGTCCATTTCACCTAGGTTATCATAATTTGTTGGCATAAAATTATTCATAATATGATCCTTTTTATTTCTCCAAGGTGGATAGTGATGCTCCTTTTATTTCTGATTTCAGTAATTGAGTCTTTTCCTTTTTCCTATTGGTCAGCCAGATTTGTCAATTTTGCTGATTTTTTTCCAAGGGACTAATTTTTGGGTTCACTGATTTTTTTTCTATTGTTTTCTATTCTCCATTTTATTTACTTCTGCTCTAGTCTTTATTATTTCCTCCCTTCTACTTTTTTGGTTTTCATTTGCTCTTTTTTTTCTACTTCCTTAAGGTAAAAGGTTAAGTTTGATTTGTGATCTCCCCTCTTTTGTTTTTGGGCTTTTTTCCCCCAGTTTAAGTTACAACTGACATACAGCATTGCATAAGTTTAAGGTGTACAACATAATGACTTACAATATATTGACTCACATATATTGTGAATTATCATAGCAAGTTTAGTTAACATCCATCATCTCATACAGATACAAAAAAAAAGGGTTTTTTTCCATCCGATAAGAACCTTAAGATTTACTCTATTAAGAATTTCATATACTATGTTAACTATAGTCATCATATTGCACATTACATCTGCAGTATTTATTTATCTTATAACTGGAAGTGTATCTATTCTGTATATTTTGACCACCTTCATTCAATTCTTCCACCCCTCACCACCACACTACCTCCAAAAATCACAAATCTAATCTCTTTTTCTGAGTTTGGGTGATTTGGGTTTGGTTGGTTGGTTGGTTGGTTGGTTTTTAGGTTCCACACATAAGTGAGATCATATAGCATTTGTCTTTCTCTGACTTATTTCATGCATTATAATTCCCTCAAGGTCCATCCATGTTGTAAATGGCAGGATGTCCTTCTTTTTATGGCTAAATAACATTCCTGTGTATCACAACTTCTTTATCCATTTATCCTGACTAATGGGCACTTACGTTGTTTCCTTTTCTTAGATACTACATATAATGATGTTATGAACATGGAGTGCAGATATCTCTTCAATATAGTGTTTTCATTTTCTTTGGAATTCTTTCCTTTGGATATATTCCCAGGAGTGGAATCACTAGAACATATGACAGTACTATTTTTTTATTTTGGGAGTAACCCCCTACTGATTTTCATAATGGCTATACCAAGATACATTCCCACCAACAGAGCACATGTGTTCCCTTTTCTCCACATTCTTGGTGTGTGTATTCTTGTATATAACCCCTTGGCAGATATATGGTTTCTAAATATTTTTCCCATTCCATCAGTTGTCTTTTCATTTTTCTGACTTTTTTCTTTTGTTAGTATAGGCATTCACAGCTATAAATTTCCCTCTACGCACCAATTTAGGTGCCCAATTTAGGGCAACCCATAAGTTTTAGTATGTTATGTTTTTGTTTTCATTCACCTCAAAGTATATTCTAATTTTCCTTAGGATTTCTTCTCTGACCCACTGGCTATTTAAGAGTGTGTTAATTTCCACATTTTGTGTATTTCTGAATTTCCTTCTACCGTTGATTTTTAATATTCCACCATGATCAGAAAACACTTTGTATAATTTCAATACTTTTAAATTTACTGAAACTTGTTCTGTCACCTTATATGACCTAATACAGTCTATTCTGGAGAATTTCTATATGCAGTTAAGAACAATGTGTATTTTGCTGTGCTTATGTGTAGTGTTCTTTGATGTCTGTTAGTTCTAGTTTATAATGTTGCTCAAATCTTCTACTCTTTGTTGAACTTCTGCATTGTTTCAATCCATTATTCAAAGTGGGATATTAAAATCTCCCAACTGTTATTGTTGAATTTTCTATTTCTCCCTTCAATTCTTTCAGTTTTTGATTCATATATTTTGGAATCTGTCACTATTTGCACATGTACTTGTAAATGTAATGTCTTCCTGATAAACTGAACTTTCTATCAATATGTAATGACTTTCTTTATCCTTTGTAATAATTACTTACTTAAAGTAAATTTCTCTAATATTAGGATAGCCACTACAGATCTCTTTGTGTTACTGTTTGCATGGTATAGCTTATTCTATCCTTTTACTTTCTTTTTTTTTAATTAAAGATTTTATTTATTTATTTGAAAGACAGAGATCACAAGTAGGCAGAGAGGCAGACAGAGAAAGAGGAAGAAGCAGACTCCCTGCTGAGCAGAGAGCCCAATGCAGAGCTCAATCCCAGGACCCTGGGATCATGACCCAAGCTGAAGGCAGAGGCTTTAACCCACTGAGCCACCCAGGCTTTTTGCCCTATCCTTTTACTTTCAAACTATTTGTGTTTAAATATAAAGTGATCTGTCGTAGAGAGAATATAGTTAGATCATGCTTATTTAATTTATTCTGCCAATCTTGGCCTTTTTATTGGAAGGTTTAGTCCATTTACACTTAACATAAAAACTGGTAAAATTTAAATCTGCTATATCATTATATTTTCTATATGTCTTATGCCCTTTTGTTCCTCTATTCCTCCATTACTGCCTTCTTTTAAGTTAAATATTTTAGTATACCATTTTAAATCCCCTGTTGTTTTTTTTTATTATATATTTTTTAGTTATTTTCTCAATGGCTTATACTATCTTTTATGTTTTCTTATGTACTTACCTTTACTTACATTTTTATATTTCTTCTATGAATTTGGGTTATTGCCTAAGTTTCTTTTGTTACAACTAAAAAGATTCCCTTTCATATTTTTTGTAGGAAAGTCTGCTAGTGACAAATTATCTCGTTTTTCTGAGCTATCTTAATTTTTTTTTTGAAGGATACTTTTGCTGCATATAGAATTCTTGACTGGTCCTTCTTTCAGAATTTTGACTATGTCATCCTATTACCTTCTGGCCTCTATGATTTCAAATGAAAAGCTAGCTATTAATCTTATTGAGAATCCCTTGTACACAATGATTCACTTCTTTCTTACTACTTTGTTTTTTTAGCTTTGGACAAGTTTGACTCCCTGAGTGTAGATCACTGTGTTTATCCTCCTTGGAATACATGGAGATTCCTGGAAATGCAGAATAATGTTTTAAATGAAATTTGGCAAGTTTTTGGCCATTGTTTCTTCAAGGATTCTGTCTCTTTCTCACTCTTCCTTCTGGGACTTACATTATGCAAAAAACAAAAACAAAAACAAAACTGTATAATTTCAATCGATTTACTTCCAAGTTCACTAATTCTTAGTTCTGCCTATTTAAATCTGTTGTTGAGCCCATCTAGTCATTTTTTGTCATTCCAGTCATTGTACTTTTCAAGCTCAGAACTTGTTTTGTTTTTAGTAACTCTTCTCTTTATTAATATTCCCCATTCGGTAAGACATCATTTTCATACTTTAATTCTTTAGACATGAATTCCTTTCACTCTTTGAATATATTTATATTCACTAACTTGAAATGTTTGTTTAACAAGTCCAATATCTGGGCTCTTTCAGGGACACATTTGGCTTTTTCCCCCTGTATGTGGACTATATTTTCCTGTTTCACTGTATGTGTTATGTGTTTTTAAATAATATGTCATTGGACTTTAAATAATATGGCAACTCCGAAAATCAGATTCCATTCTCCACCAAAGGTTTATCATTAGTGTTTGTTGATTTGGTAATGATGATGCTGTTTGTCCATTTCCTGGACTAATTCTATAAAGTCTGTTAATCACATGGAGCTGCTTAAGTCTCTGCTCAGTCTGCTTTAGTGATCAGCTAATGATAAAACAGAAATTTCTGTAAATGCTTTGAACTGATGTTTCACAGCCTTTGTTGAGGAGTTCAATGTATGTTTTCACACATGCTTTCTATGCTCTGATACACAGTTTACAATTCTGCCTTAGTTTTTCTTCTTGTTTGTTATAGAGCCTCAGTGTCAGCCAGAGGCAACAGATTAGGGCTTTCTCAAGTCTTTCTTGGGCATATGTATAAACCTGCACATATACAGGGGCCTTCTAGATACCAAAAGATATGTCAATGTTTTTCAAATCCCATGGATATCACCTATCCCAATTATTCCTTTTTGTGGTCAACCTCTTGTCAAGCCCAACTGGTACAGATGCCTCAGGCTCCTGCAATGTTAAACAATTGCTGCTAATTGTTTTTAACAAATGCTCTAAGGCTGTTCACACAGAATGAGTTCTGAGTCCAGTAAAATAAAAACAAGCTCTGAAAATGGAGGTTTTCAATAGCTACCAGACAGGTCCTATAATGACAATTTTCTGATAATGGGGCTACTGAAGAGTTGAGAGCCTGTGCTGTCCACTCCACTAGCTTTTAGTTTTCAAGGGTACTGTGGTAGGCAGAGATAATGGGAGTAAGTTTAAATGTTACAAAGTTCACTGTTCTGGAAGTCAGTCTATTTTCTTGAATAAATGCTCCTGGAAGTTTTGCAACTCTTTGATTCAATTCCAGAGTTCTAAAATAGTTTATTTTGACAGTATTTGCCAGTAAAATTTTGTTCTCACTGCTATTTTGGAGGAGAAGACTTATAAAAAGTCCTTACTCTAACATTCCAGATGTGACTCCAAGATAAGATTTTTTTTAAATAAAAATACAAGATGAGGGGCACCTGGGTGGCTCAGTGGGTTAAAGCCTCTGTCTTCGGCTCAGGTTATGATCCCAAGGTCCTGGGATCGAGCCCCACATTCGGGCTCCCTGCTCGGCAGGGAGCCTGCTTCTCCCCTTCTCTCTGCCTGCCTCTCTGCCTACTTGTGATCTCTCTCTCTCAATAAATAAATAAATAAATAAATCTTTAAAAAAAAATACAATATGAATAAAATATCAAAATTTTAAATTAATACATAACCAGTAACAGTACTGTACCATGCCATACTGGAGACTGACATCAAAGGAAAAATCAATAACACTGATCTTGTCTCTTTAAAAATTTGGCATTTTGCTCATCATGAATTTTTGCACTAATTTTTATTTTTTGATGTCATTAAAATATCAATTCTTTTTATTGCTCAGTTTTGATAACTCTTTAAATTTTGCACCTGAGGCAAGTGTCTGACTAGCCTCTCTCGAGTCCCAAACTTAGAGAAAGGCAATTTTCAGACATCTCTGCTTTTTAAAAAAAATTCTCCAAACTGAGATATTAGCTTTAATTCACTTTTATATTCCATTACAATATCTTGGGCTGTCATCAAAATAATAACCCCAAAATCTAGCAGAAAATTTTCAATGCAAAGTAGGGGTAGAGGACAAAGTACTTATATTAAACTACTTTCTTAAATCTTTTAGTAGAAGCATATTAGTTCACTCCATATAAAACTCATTAGTAGTTACCAGTTAAACTAAAACAATGTGGATTATTTTTAAAAAAATACTTGTTGGAGTCTGTAGAATTTATAAGTAATGTTTGGTGTATCTGCCATACATATTTTGTAAGATATTAATGCAACACTAACATAAAAATGCATCAGGCTTACAAATATCAATTTCAACCGAAGTATTCCTTTATATAATTTCAGTTCTCAAATTGGCATTCCCAGAAAATAACTAATGGAGATTTAAGCATTAGGGATAAAAAACATGTTTGGCTTAATATGTGGCAACATTTCCAACCTGAGAAGACAATTGTTTGCGGAGAAAGACTGCCTGTCTTGACAAGCTATTTTGAGTGAGTAATTTCAAACAACATAATACAAAATAATTAATTCTGAACGATTTGAGATTACTTCCCCTACACTGGCATTTAAGATATAGTGTTCATATTAGGTTTTTAGATTAGTACTCTGCTGTAATAGTCTGGTTAAGTGTGGAAATTTAACTTCCCTATTAAGTGTTCATTACTTGCTTCTGCCGTTTTGTTATTTCTTGTAATCCATGACTCCATGCTCCATTTTTTTCCACTGTGCTTTTGTAAAGCATTAAAATCACTATATCAACATTAGCCTATTTCTGAACAAATTTATTTCCCTTATTATGGTCTTTAGAGAAGCTAATACACCATGTTGGCTTTTCATTTCTGGGGGTGAGTCAAAGTTCCCAAAATCAATCAATATCAACCTGTCATTAATACTAGCTTGGTCCTGATCACATACACCACTGACAGCTTTAATGACTGTGTGTTCACAATGTGTTTTGGTTACTAGCTATCAGGCAGTCATCTCGGCATACAGGAGCCTCATCAGCCAAAGAGCAATTTCCCCTCCTCAAAACCTAACCCCAGCTGCCTTTAGGCCACAGGGTTCTCTCCAGCTCAGTTTCACCTCAGAAGTTGCTCTAGGTTCTCAGCATCTCCACATTCCCCAAGAAAGAGTAATGTGGTTCCCTTTGTCAACATCCTTATTCAGGATAGTTCTACTTGTTCCTAGGGAACTGCAGGGAGCCTAGGCAGAAATGCAACCTTCCTGCTGGTCCCTTTCCTGCAACAAGCCAACGGGAACCATCAATGAAGACAAACAACCTCCCTTCAACTCCCAGTTCATGTGATGGTGTAGAATGGTTTCCAAGTCCCTGAGAGGCCCTCAGTTAGAACCAATGCCAAGCCACCACACCACCCAGAGTCCCCAGAGCAACACCACCACTCTCCTGACACAGCCTTGGGGTGCTGAAGATGAATGTCCAAGGGTAGGCCCAAGACACCACCGCAACATAATTATAGAGATGGGCTGCTGTTATGGGGAGGCACTGGCCATCAGCTGTAGAGTCCCCCACAACTGTCTGCAGCACCAGACCTCCCTGCTGTTCCTCCCATGTGCCAGGGGAGTTTTGGTCTGAGGGCCCTACACAAGCTGTTCTCCAATGAGCAAAATGCTCCTCCTCATATGGCCATATGGCTCATCCTTCCATCTCCTTCAGGGCTCCACTCTATATCCCTTCTCAGAGACGCCTTCCCTGACCACCCTCCTCAACCACAGCAATTCCCTGCCCTATAGTCCTTCCATGATTTACTTTTCTCTGAAGCACTAGCCCTACCTGATATACTGAATATTTATTTAAATTTACCCATTACACTGTGACTTCCTCAGGGGCACAGTTTTCATCTGTTCTGTTCACTGCTCTGTAATACCTAATGCCTAGAACAGCATTAGGCCCATACAGACACTTTAGACCATGTGGTGGATGCTATTATAGAAAAACAAAGCTGTGGGACACCTGGGTGGCTCAGTCGGTTAGGCATCTGCCTTCGGCTCAGGTCATGATCCCAGGGTCCTGGGATCGAGCCCCACAACAGGCTCCCTGCTATGTGGGAAGTCTGCGTCTCCCTCTCCCTCTGCCTGCTGCTCCCCCTCCTTGTGCTCTCTCTCTGTCAAATAAATAAAATATTTTTTTTAAAAAAAGAAAAGAAAAACAAAGCTGGACACTAAGGGCAGTAAAGGCAGATTTTATTCAGCATATACTGCAAAGGAGGAAAGAGACTTCAGTACAGAACTGAGCTTACCTTCCATTCAGGGAGAGGTGACTGGGTGTTTTAAAAGAAGAATGGGGGAATAAGGAGGGGGAACAAGCAGAATATATAAGCAGAGTCAAGGAGCGGGGTAGTCAAGGAGTCAGTGTTAAGGCAAGTAGGCCATCTGCACTGCTAACCGGCACTTGTCAAAGTTAGGCTCCCATAGTGACTGGGAGACAGAGGCCCTGTCCTCCCTAATGATTACAATTCAAAGGAATGGCTTTTAGGTCTTTGAGAAAGACACTCCTGATTTGTAGGAGATACATCTACATCTCAAAGGGGCAGAGAAAGGATTATGGTTGTGTTTTTCCAATAAATATTCAATAAAAGGGAAGTCAAGCGCCCATGATCAAATGCTGGCTGGTACAAAGAGTAAATTCTTTTGGCAGCCTTGTGTTTTTTCAAACAGCAACTCAAGGTGGGGTGGTCATCCCAGGGACATGTCTTAGGCTGCTAGAAGCCATGTTAAGAGTTTTTCAAGTGTCTTAGTGTGTGTATGGGGTGGAGTGTGGGAGGAGTAGTCTACAAGTTGCAGTTCTTACAGGCCAAGGCTGGGGTCAAGAGGGGTCCTCAAAGGAGCCTCACTCAAGTTTAGTCAAAGAGAGACTCTTTGTGCAGGGGAGTGAGGAATGGATGGATGGGGTTTAAGGGTTGGTGGAAAAGGGATCAAGAAGATCAGATCTGAAGGCATCTGAATTCAGATAGGAAGTAGAAATCATGTCAGAGAAAAAGGGACAATCCTCCCCTCTTCTCAACAAGTCCCTTCCAAACATTCCAGCAGTGGACACAATCGGGTTGCTAATGGAGCAAGTCAATAGTGCATGTGAGTTCTCCTGACATGCACTTGTTTCCCACAGATTATTCTCCATCCCTGAGTTTGCTCCCTATTTAAAATTCATATTAAAGATGGATCCTAAGGAGTTTACAAAAAGATCTCCTAATGGAGCTGATGTTATCTGTTCCTATTAACTTTTTATTAATGAAGCTTCTTATGGTAATTTTTTATTCCTTCCCCTTGGCAGCCTGCCTCTGAGATGTGGAAAGGCTTTAACCCACTTCCTCCCTTCTCCACTCCCATCTCAGCTTTTCTCCACTTCCAACTCACATCCAGATCCAAAAAAGCTCCTTTGTGCAAAATCACAAGGCAAAGGTTCTCCAGGTAACCAGCCCCCAGCCCTGGGTTACAGCACTTTTCTCTTTTTCAGCAGGCCAACTACAACATTAGCCAGAGTTCGGTCTTTGTCTTTGTATAAGACTGTAGATGTTAAAATAAGAAAAAGCATTTTTATAAGTTAACTTAACATTCAAACATAACTGAGAGCCAGAACAGATTCTGAGTTTGCAGAGCATTATATTTATATGATGGGAGGTGGGGGGCAGGGAGAGTGTCATCTTTATTTAAAAAGCATCCAAAATGCAAATATAAAATTAGGTATGACCATGTGAACACACTGCTCCTAGCCTTCCCAAGGGGCTCAGAAGAAGCCTGCATGAGGGGCCCTGAAGCTTAAGATCCATTAGCTTCCTGGTAAATCCACCTCTACTGGGAGAAATAAAAGACTACAGTGGTTTATACCGCAGCACTAAAATCTCTAGAAAACCGCTAAGCATAACAGCATTCTATTACATCAATCCTCTAGATGCTATTCTTATCTCTCTTTCACAAACCTCCATCCCTGCCGTTCCCACTAATTTGGCAGCAGCAATTCATTATAAAAGTACATGGGCTGGGTTGGGGTTGTGCATCCTTCCCCTATTTGGGCTCTAACAATCTAGTACTGTGTCAATTATGTAATAGCCAAAACAGGGAGTTTTCACAGAGTAGGAAAAGCATAGTCGTAGTTCTTACATAAGCCTTCATAAACCATCCATAAGAACTGAATATTTGGAATTACATAAGGTAGACAGAAAGCACTGAGTCAGCAGCCAGGTCTGTTACCAAACTTAAAAACAATAAAAAGCTTTTTGCACTTCATTTACTAGTCTACATTAAGTTTTTAATTAGATTTTTTTTTAGTAAGACTTGATTATCTTTTCGTGCACACAGAAGGAATACCTTGACACTACTTCTCAACTTCACTCGTACTTTGGCGCAAGGAAATGTCCCACTAGGACTTCTTTATGTATTTTACATGAAATTATAGGTCCCTGATAAACAACAATAATTTCTGCAGGTTTAAAAATCATCGAGGAAGACCTTTGGATACAACACAAAAGTGTACATGCTGTAATTCTTTGACACATCTTCTTTCCTATACCATTTTCCTCTCCCCCAATTTTCAACCACTTACTTTTTTTTAATTTACCTTACACCCCTGTAGCCACACGCTGGGCTACAAAGTGACAAATTAAAAGAGACAGTGCTACCCCATGGGTCTCAGCCCCAGCTGCACAGGAGAATCATCAAGAGAGCGAACATTACATATGCCTCAGCATCAACCCAAACCATGATATATAAGCTGAAAACAGAAAGGAATACTGAGATGGCGGCACAAGAGAGGGGTACCTAGACATCAAAATTTCTGATGTTTTCTACTTTTATCTTCTTCTTCCCTGAAAAAAAAAAAAAGCCATAAATACAAGTAGAGATTTTATTGAGGGGGGGGGATCTTTAATACCTGAGAGCTTACAATTACTAAGTTTCCATCAGATACAAAAAGAAAATCATTCAATAGTTTGAAAGCCATAAAGGATATCTGTGGGATGTGTTTTTTTTTTTTTCATGTTTATCAATCAGTAGTAAAAAAAATTTCACCAAGTTTCTTAATAGCCTTTACAGAATCTATTTTACTTTTTAATGTTTGGCAAGTCTGTCTAATAAGTTCAGCGAAAAGGCCCTATATTATCTTAAAGGGTACCTCAAGCTAAGACCGTGCTTCTCTTCAAGCAAAGTTTTGGTCTGAAAATACAGTTCTGACTGATCTTCAACCCTTCTCCCCAGATGCTCTGGTAATCACTTTTATAACTTTACCAATGAGCAAATATTTTTTAAAGCACTTACATAACAGAGAGTACAGGCGCCTTTGGTACCCTGCCAAGAGTACTTCTTTCCATGTTTGTATTTAAAATAGAATGGTAGTAACATCACTCGTGTGCTTGAAATTCCTTCTGTGCACAGGCTCAGAATGGAAAAAAGAAAAGAAAAAGAAAAATGGATGTAGCAAACCGCTTCACTGCTTTACCATCATCAAGCTCGGAGGAAATAACACATTCATACTAAATTAAGACGAAGACACAGAACAAATTATCCAAAGCTGGAGGTGGGGGGAAGGACTCGACTCAACTAACCTACCACCCCTCCTGAAACAGAGGATGTTTAACCTGGCAGCGGCGAAGGCGCCCCATGAGCCGCAATACCTCCGCCCAAGCAGGTGATGTGGACAGGAAAGAAGTGCTAGGAGGACAGAAAAGCCGAATAAACACTGCGCTTGCCCTGAGCCCGGCTGCAATCGCTCGCTAACTCCGTGCACCTGCCTGCCGGCGCGTTCCACGAGGCAGGCTTGGCGACCCAGCCCGACCCCCGCTGGACCGCGCGGAAGAGGATTCGCTCACCTGGGTGGGAAAGAGCCGAGAAAGATGTCCAAGGCGCCGCCGCCACTGCCCTAAATGGGACTCTCATTCGGGACCCGGTTCCCACACGCTTCCTCCTCCTCCTCCAGCTCGAGTTTTCTATTGCCCGACAGGTCTGGACTCCGCGGACAGGCCACGGACGTCCGAAAAGGGAGGGGACGCCCGACAAACTTGCCAAGAGGAGCCCGCGGAGGCGGCGCAGCCAGGACGCCTCCGCACCTGCGGCGCGCCCGCCGGCGCCGTCACCCCGGCCGCCCACGCCCGCCGCCGCGCCCGCAGCGCCCGCTCCGCGCCCCCGCACTCACCTTGCGCAGGCACCGCCCAGGCCGCCGCCCCCGCTCCGGGCGCTCCGAGGCCACCGGCGCCTGCGGCCGCGGCCCCCCGACAGCCCGCCCGGGCGCGCCCCGGCTCGGCCGCCGCGGCTGCCGCTCCTCGGGCTGCCTCGCCCGGACAAAGACGAGCGGCGGGGCGGGCGGCGGCGAAGCCCGAGCCTCGGAGCGCGCCGCGCAAGCCGGGTACCTCGCTCGCAAGGTGCGGTCCGCGGTGACAGCCGCCGGGCGGCGAGCGGGCCCGCGCTGGAGGGCGGTGCGGGGCGGCAGAAGCGCGCACCCCCTCCCGGCCGCCCTGAGACGCACACGCCGGGGCCCGGGCACCTCCTCCCGGCCCGGCGCCCCGCCGAGCGCAGCCGCAGCGCCCTCTGCCGGCCGCCGGCCTCCGTGCGCGCGCCGTCCCGCTCCAGCTCGCGGCAGGCCCCTGGGCCCGACGCCGTCCCAGAGCGTCCCGGCGGCCCCCAGGGAAGGAAGGAGTAAGACAGAGGGGTCGGGGCTGCGGGGCAGGGGGCTTCGAAGAACGGGATCTGCTGGTTTTCTCTTGGGACGGAAGAGGGAGGATCTTCGAATTCTGTGCGGCTGGAGGAATTTGGGGTCAGCCGTGGGAAAAACCTGGAGGGCAGTTGGAGTCCTGATTCACAAGAAGCCCGAAGTTCATCTTTAGAAATGGCTGCAGAAAAGGCAGGCGTTTCCTTCTAGAATCAGGTTTTTCTGTGCCTGACACTGTTCCTGGGGTTCTCGAGAACTTGGCCACTCTTACGAATAAACACACTGACGTTTCAAAGACCCTTCCAGTACTACCTGAAATGTTTCCCGTTTCCCTAAGTAGTGCACCTAGAAGGTTTGAAAAGGCAATGGGGATCGAGATCAGAGAACTCCTCCCTCTGTGGACGGAGTGGGATAAACCGCAGTGGAATAAACATTTACCACTATGAAAATGAAACGGTGATGCTGGCCCTCGTACTATTGAGGCGGTAAGAGGAGGTCTTTTTCCAAACTAACATGCTAACCAGTGTTTTATACAAGTTAACTCTTAAACAAGCTGAACTGGTGAAGGGAAATCATGAACTCGCACCTTTTTTCCACAGTCTTTTGAAACCATTCTATCAGATCTCCCTACCCCTCTGGAAGAATCTAGGACAGTTTTCATAGCTTTTCTTGTCACTGTTAGATGTTAATAAACAGACTGATTCGCCAGTATTAAAAAGTCCAGTCCAACCCAAATCAAAACTTAGTCTCACTCACTTAAACCTTCCTCCTTCCTCTCCCAGCAACCACCAGCTGGGCATGACCCAAGCTGAGAAGCCTGTATTGGGAAGGGAACATCTTTGTTCTACATCCTTCCAGCCAGCTCTGTGAAGGCTGGTTCCACCAGGACGGCATGGTAGGGAAACCTCCAGGTCAGCTTTTGCTCTGGTGGCCCACCTCACATAGACCTTCTATGGGGTCACTGTGCTCGTCAGGCTGATCTAGCTAGCTAGTTTCCACCATGCCCATGCTGACCCACAGAAAACATCTGGCATTTTTTTGCCCATCAGACTAGAAGTGCAGATCACTGCCCTGCAGTACACACCCCTCTTTCTCTGGTGGTAAGCTCTGATGAGTCTCTCTCTGTGAAGATTCTAATGTACGATTCAAGCAGCCATCTCTGGGTTCAGGCATGGTCCCGACCCCGAAATGAAACACACCAAGTTCTCCAATTAGTTCTCCAGGAGCATATCTTTTTTTGCATCAAGTGGCTGAGTACTTCCCCCTCGTCCCCCAACAGCAACCTGTAATTCTCATTGCCAATGTTCACCCTGGATCACTGTCCCCTTTCCTTATATTTGGGCCAAAAACAACAGAACCTATACTCAGTAAATCCTACAAGAATGGTCCAATGCCTCTAAAATGTGGAGGGTGCCTTCAAGGCTCAATTAAGCATCTGCCTTTAGCTCCTCATGATCTCCCTGTCCTGGGATGGAGCCCCACGTGGGACTCCCTGCTCAGTGGGGGGTCAGCTTCTCCCTCTCCCCCTGCCCCTCCCTTCATCTGTGTGGGCGATGGAGGCATGACATTCCTATCTTCAGAGTATAGCTGACAGCCTTTGGCTATTATCTTCTGATCTACCAGAGCACTCACGCCAAGGTCATACATCCCCCTGCATGGCTGAGCACGGTAGGAGCACCAACACCGGGCCATTTCTGCCCAATAGAAGACTGATCTAATGTGCAGCTTCTGTTCCAAGAACTCCCCATCACCCTGCCAAGGCTCTCTCAGGATTGCACAACACTCTGAAGCTCCTCCCACCTAATCTTTCCCCCTTCTCTCTCTCCTGCGTCTCCAGCCTTGCATGACCGTCTGAAGGCTCTCCTCACTTATATGCCAACCTCCTCCTCCCTCCTGCACAACCCTAGACAGGTATTTTCTCAACATCTGTTTGCACTTCTACTCCTTCTTGGCATCTGCCCCCTCCGCTGTCCCAAACTGGGACAGATCCCAGCAGTTTATTCCAAGCAAGTCCCATTTTAACATCTAGTTATGCTCTTATTGAGGAACTGTGAAGGGGCAACTGAGTGGCTCAGTCAGTTGGGTGACTGACTCTTAGGTTCAGCTCAGGTCATGATCTCCCTGTCCTGGGATTGAGCCCTGTGTGGGGCTCCCTGCTCAGTGGAGAGTTGGCTTCTCTCCTTCTCCCTTTCCCTCCGCCCTTCCCCACCACATGTGCACGCTATCGCGCTCTCTCTCTCTCTCTCTGTAAAGTAAATAAATCTTTAAAACAAAAAAATCTGTGAGCAGAAGAATAGACGGCTCTTTTGAGGAAAAAATATCATCAGCAGGTATCTTAGTATAGGTTTTTTCTGCCCCTCCCCCAAAGAAAGAACCTGATAGAAGGACTTGGATGCAGGGAGATTGTTTTGGTAAATGAGCCAAGGAAGCAGGAGTGTCAACACTGAAACACTGAGACAGGGAAGTATGAAGAGTCGATCTGAAGGTGTCTCTTCAAGACCACTGCTATACACAACAATGCTCAATATCAATGAAATCTCTGAGAAGCTTGCACAGTTCTCCAGGAACGGTCACTCCAAAGACATGGGGCTGAGCATCTACCATCTGGCTCCTGTTCTCTGTGAATTGGAACTCTTTTGAGGGCTTTAACTCTCACACATGACCAGGCACCCAGGACGTTAGCAGCAGCCTTGAGGCAGAAATACAGAGTGACTCATGGCAGCATCTTGGAGGTGGGAAGCTGTCACCTTGAGTCCCAGTTCATAACTGGGGCCATCAGAACTGTGGGTCAGGGTGGCCAAGGAGATGTGGGACAGGGCGTCATAAATGTCTGCTGTAGCGGGTCTCAGGAGTACTCTCCCACTGCCTTACCAGACTGGGGAGCATGTAGGTTAGACCAAAGGCAACTGCCTTGTGCAGTCCCAAATTACAAAAATGCCAGTGGGAAAAGACAGAGGAAGAAAGGGTAGAGTGGTGTCTGTAAATCATGAATGACACTTGGCCAGACACCGGTGTCATAGTCTGTCCAGGCTACTGTAACAAAAACACCAGACACTGGGTAGCTTATATACAACATGCATTTCTTCCTCACAGTTCTGGAGGCTAGGGAGCTCAAGACCAAGGTGACAACAGATTGGATGTCTGGTGAGGGCCTGCTTTCTAGATAGCTGTCCTTCTGCTGTCACTTCACAGGACAGGAGGGTAAGGGAGCTCCCTGGAGTCTGTTTCATAAGGTCTCCCAGAATTCCTAAAAATGGAACCATTGGAGCTTGCAAGCTAGTCCACACAGGCTCTAGCTCATCGCTCTGTATGTGGTCCGGAGTTCGACCCTCATGACCTAATCACCTCCCAAGGGCTCTACCTCCAAATACAATTACGTTGGGGGTTAGGTTTTAACGCATGAATGGAGGGGAACATGACCACGGTAACCGGGTCTGCCATATGACAGGACATTATTAGGGGTCAGTGCCTATAAGAAGGAAAGGGAACCAGGACTGGACAAGGAGAGTAATCGGATTATGACTCAAGCCCAACACAGCCTCCGTCAGACCCTGGGGAAGCTCTGGAGCTCCTGAGCACAAACTGGTCCATTTCTAGGAATTCTGTGAACCAGTTATTACACACAGCCATTATTAGAGATTAAGTTATAGGGGCGCTTGTATGGCTCAGTTGTTTAAGCCTCTGACTTAATTTCAGCTCAGGTCATGATCTCAAGGACCTGAGATCCAGCCCCGCAGCGGGCTCTGTGCTGAGCCTGGAGCCTGCTTGGGATTCTCTCTCTCCTCCTTCTGCCCCTCCCCACTCCACCCTCTCTCTCTCTGTGTGTCTCTTCTCTCAAAAATAGAAAGAAAGAAAGAAAGAAAGAAAGAGAGAAAGAAAGAAAGGAAAAAAGAAAGAAAGAAAAGGAAAGGAAAGGAAAGGAAGAGAAGAGAAAAGAAAAGAAAAAAGAATGAAAAGAAAAGAAAGGAAAAAAGAAAAAAGAAAAGAAATGAAATTATATATAAACTTACAGGAGCACCTGGGTGGCTGAGTCAGTTAAGTGTCTACCTCCTGATTTTGGCTGGGATCATGAGATCCATCCCACACCAGGCTTCCCTGTGGGAAGTTGGCTTGTCCGTCTCCCTCTGTTGCCTCCCACCCCCGCTCATGCTCTATCTCTAAAATGAATAAATAACTTTTAAAAAAGATTTAAAAATTACCTAAACTTGCAATTTTAAATATACAATATTAAAAACAAAGTTAATAAATGCTCATCACTTCCATGACTTTGCCACCTGTTTTTACTCACAGCCAGCCTATCTGTAGAGTGGCAGCGCTGGGCTGTGACAGTGGGCTACTGGGGATCTCTTTCCAACTTTGCATTTAGTGAAGCTTGAAATCACTGAGGGGGACATTCACAGCACAGAAATCAGCAAACAAATCTGGGTTTCCCACGTACCCCTAAGAAGCCAAGTGTTAAACATTGCAGAGCACGCCGCTACATAAATGACAGTGTCAGAGCTGTCCGAGAGTAAGCTACCTGGCCGGACCTTCATGTCCCCACTTGCATCAGTCACTGGAGAAGGTGGGCTCTTGGACCAGAGGGCTCTCTGCAGGCGCCGAGGGAGCCAACTGGAGGCAGGCACTCATGGCAGCCCCAGCAGCTGATGCAACAGGCCCCTCACGGGGCCAACCAGCTCTGTATCCTCCACAACTGACATAAGGTCAGTTAGCCAACTTTCTTCTTAATTTTATAATACTTGCTACTTCAGTAGTTGCCTCCATTTTGTTTCCAATGTTGTATCAATGTGCCTTTTTTTCTTAGTTCTCTCTGCCCAAGGTCGGCCTCAGTTTTGTCTTTTTCAGAACACCTTTTGACTTTGTTGATTCTACTGGATTTTATTTTAAAAATTGTATTAATTTCTGCTCTGATGATTATTACTTCCTCTGCTCTGTGTTCTCTGGGTTTATTCTCTTGCTCTTTTCCTAGCTTCTCAAGCTGAAAGCTTAGTTCATTGATATTTTCAGTCTTTTCTTTTTCAAATAAATTCCCCACACATTTTTCTATGCGGTGTTTTTGAGATCAAGTCGTAAGTTCTTAATTTCCACTTGCATTACTTTCCTGACCCTGAATTATTGAGAAGTGTCTTTTTATTTTCCAAATATATGAAGTTTTTCTAGATATCTTTTTCTTATTCATTTCTAACTGACTTGCATTGTGGTCAGAAAACATGTTCTCTTTGATACTGCCTCTTTGGAATTGATGTAGACCTCATTTGTAACCTTTCCGTAAATACTTGGTGTTCTTCAGAAAAATGCCTAGTTTCTAATTTTTAGGTTCAGGGTTCTATGTGTGTTCACTGGGTCAAGCTCTTAAATTTTGGGTCCAGATATTTTATATATTTTTCCAAGATTTTTTCTCCAAGAGCTCTCAATCACTGAAGGGGAGTGTGAAAACCCCCTGCTATGATGGTGAATTTGTCCATTTCCCTTTACAATCCCATCAGCTGCTGCTTTACAAATGCTAAAGCTATGTTATTAAGGGCAAACAAGTTTCAAAACATTAGACAGCCCCAGTAAATCATATATTTTAACAGTATGTAGTGGCTCTCTTTCTCCCTAATACTTTTTACCTTAAAATATATTTTTTCTGATATAAATAGTCTTCTGATGCAAATATTGCTATAGTAGCTTCCTCTGGATTAATAATAGCCATATATCTTTTTCTGTCTTTTAAACCTTTCTGTGTTGTTTTCGGTGTGTTTCCTATAAATTTGCAATTTGTGGTTATTTCTAGTCAATCTGACAACATCTGTTTTTTTATTTGTAAATACACCTCATTTAAATAATTATTATGCAATTATATCATTATTTATATAATTGAAACTATTTCTGCCAAAAATTTGTGCTTTCCATTGATCTTGCTTTTCTTTTCTTTTTTCATCTTTTTTTTTCTGCCTCCTTAGATTGATAGAGGGAAATTTTGCATTGGTTTATATTTCCTGTTATAGAAATTATACACTCTATTTGTTTTCTTCCAGTAATTATCCTTAAACTTATAGCATGTATAGCTAACTGGAAATTCTAATTTTTTTAAAGATTTTATTTATTTATTTGACAGACAGAGATCACAACTAGGCAGAGAGACAGGCAGAGAGAGAAGAAGGGAAGCAGGCTCCCCGCTGAGCAGAGAGCCCAATGATGCGATGCAATGCGATGTGATGCTGGGCTCTATCCCAGGACCCTGGGTTCATGACCTGAGCCGAAGATAGAGGCTTTAACCCATTGAGCCACTCAGGCGCCCCTGGAAATTCTAATTTTTTACATCTCTGTGCTTCTCCAGAACAATAACGGACTTTTGAGCACTTAAACTCCATTTATTCCCTGCTCATATGATATCATGCAATATTTCAGTGGATGTTTTTACAATGCAATTTAGACAATATTATTATTTTATAGTTAGAGTTTGCTTATCAGTCCTTCTCGAATCTCAGATCTTCCTTCTGGGATCAATTTCCTTCTTTCTGGAGTACATCACCAAGAATTCCTTTGTGAATGCTTACTGGCAATAAACACTTCGCAGTCTGGTTTCCTAAAGACATCTTCATTGCATTTCCATCGTTGCACAGTAGTTATCCATGCCTAGGATTCTAGGTTAACAATTACCTTCTCTCTGGGCTTCTGTTGCTGCTATAGGGAAACCAGCTACCCCTCCAGTTGTTACTCCTTTGAACATGACCTGTCTTCTCTCCACCTACTTTTAACATCTTCCCATCGTCTTTGTTGTTCTGCTGCTTCTTTATGTCTAGGTGTTGCTTTTGTATTATTCCTCTTGTTTGTGATTCACTGTATCTCCTGCATGTAAGAATTCTTGTCTTTTACTAATTTTGGAAAATTCCACAATACTATCTTCTAATGTGATTTTCCCTATTCTGTCCTTCTGGAATTCCAACTGAATGCATGTTATACTTACTTATTCTAGTGTCTCTTAGTCTGTTTTTCTTACTACCCATTTCTTTTCCTCTCTGCTGTCTCTTGTCTATCCTTTATAATTCCTTCACACCTCTACTCCAGTTCACCAATTTCTCATCAGTAGTGTCTGTTCATTAGTTTCATTCTTTAAACTTTTCTTAATGGTCTCTTCGATTCTTTTTCATTTCTTAATGTTTCTGTTTGCATTTCTTCAAATCCTAGTCAGTTCTTTTTAAAATGTGTGTGTTTATTTTATAATCTTTTATTATTTTCTCATATTTGCAATTCTCTGCTTATTTTTAGTAAACCTGTTAAGAATACTTCAATATTTTTTTTACATTTGATTATTCCAAGACCTGAAGTCCTCAAGGGTCTAATAATATTATTTGCTTTTTCTGCTCACTCTCACTGATTGTGGGTGATTTCCTCCTATATTTGATAATTTTTTATTTAGAAATTGTATTTGTTTTCCTTCTGGATTTCTTTTATTGTTGGGTGGGTCTTTTTACAATGAGGTAGCCCTTGGAGGCTTTATGCAAGTGGTCTTAGCTCCAGCATCTCCTCCTGTCTGAAAAAAAACCTACCCTACCCATTCCAAAAGAGTCCAAACCCTAGTTTGCAGGCTTGCTACTCACTTGCTTCTCACTGAGTTAAGTACTTACCATTCTGGCTTCGGTCTGTCTTTTTCCCTGAGTCCCTGGTCTATTTCTCTTACTCTCTTATGAGCTTAACTGTGCACTAAATTATATTATTACGGCCCAGGTTCTCCTAAACATAGGACATGAGAGTCTTATGCGCAGGTAGTTTATTTGGGAGGTGATGCCAGGGGACAGCAACAAAGAGACCAAGGAAGGAAGAAAACCAACGTTAAAGCCCATTATTAGACAATATCAACAACAACAACAAAATTGCTCATAGAACAGATTGTGGTTGCCAGGGGTAGATGGTGGTGGGGCAGGGGAAATGAGGAAAGGGATCAAAAGTTACAAACTTCCAGTTATAAAATAAATTAGTCCTGGGCATGTAATGCATAGCATGGTGACTACAGTCAATAATACTGTATTGTATATTTTTTTTAAAGATTTTATTTATTTATTTGACAGACAGAGATCACAAGTAGGCAGAGAGGCAGGCAGAGAGAGAGGAGGAAGCAGGCTCCCCACTGAGCAGAGAGCCCGACTCGGGGCTCGATCCCAGGACCCTGGGATCATGACCTGAGCCAAAGGCAGAGGCTTTAACCCACTGAGCCACCCAGGCGCCCCACTGTATTGTATATTTGAAAGCTGCTAAGAGAGTAGATCTTAAAAGTTCTCATCACAAGAAAAATAAGTTGTGTAACTATGTGGTGATGGACATTGGTAGACATATTGTGGTGATCATTTCACAGTATACACAAATATTGAATTTTTTAAAGGTTTTATTTACTTTTTTGACAGAGAGACAGCGAGAGAGGGAACACAAGCAGGGGGAGTGGGAGAGGGAAAAGCAGGCTTCCCACTGAGCAGGGATCCCTATGCGGGACTCGATCCCAGGACCCCGGGATCATGACCTGAGCCAAAGGCAGACACTTAACAACTGAGCCACCCACAAATATTGAATTCTAAAAGACTCGTTACAGAGTTAGTCACTGCTCCAGAGGACTTATGTTCAATCTTTCTGGGTTGTTATAGAATGCATCTGAGCTATGTCTCATGGCACCACTCATATCTCAAATGCTTTCCATTAAGTCCAGTCGATCACAGCATTCCCTTCATGGTAGTGGCCAGTATTAATCTCTATGAAGACTTAATACAAGTCAGTTAGTGGAACAATCTATGGTCTTTTCTGTTGCACCCATTTCCTAGAAGGTCACTGATAATTAGCATCTTTCTCCTCCAATTCCTATTCCAGATTTTCTTTACCCCTGCTGGGACTTTGACCAGGCTAGGTTGCTTAGATGGTAGGGTAACCTGACCTTCCTCCCTAAAGGACCTGACCCTTAGTTTGTTCTGCCCGTGTGAAGCCATGACTGCTCAAGTTGCCCACTTGCTGTTATTGCTGGGCATGGATGCACCAAAGGATGCCCAGTGAATCTCCTGCATCCCAGGCATACTCCCTTGTTCCTCCACTGGGCAGCAACAGTTCTAGCTCCCCTTGATAACCATGATCAGCCTCTCCTTCCTTTGACTGCTGGTCTACTGCCACGGGAATCTCAAAGTGACAAGATGGTAGTTGTAGCTTCAAGTACAAGTGGCACCATTGCAGTGAATCAGGGCCTCTAATCCTGCAAAGTTCAAGGTTTCACAGGAAGCACAAATGATGAGTGGGTCATGGGGAGTGTTGGTAAGAGGGTCTAGTTCTACTTTTACCATGCGGTTCCTGGACCAATGCACTCTGGCTAGTGATCACGTAATACCACCCATAAACCAATCATTTAGCACATGAACCACTGTGGAAAAACTACAAAATTAATGTGTGTGTGTGTGTGTGTGTGAGAGAGAGAGAGAGAGAGTATGTGTGTGAGTCTGTTGTGTAAGCTATTTTTCTGTTCCGGCTGAGCTGAGAGCTGATTTTGGAAACCAGCCTGGGGCAGCAGAGAGATGGTGTGAGTGGATCTTAAGGAGAACAGCATAATTCTATGAGGCATTTGCCCTAGGTGAAATTTTTACTGGCAATCAAGTAAGCAGAAACGTCTGTCCTCCAGCAAGAGTGAGGGAGCTGCTTCTACCAATCCAGATGGTTCCAGGAAGTCTGGAGATTCAAAAGACAATCTTGCCCATGCAAATATCTCTATCTGTGATCCAAGACCCCACTTGGTTCTCAAAAGGGTCTACCTGACATGAGAGACCTGTTGAGGCTATGCCTTTAGTTTCCTCTGTCACTCTGCCACAATGTTCATAGTTATTTTTGCTCCAAACTGCTGAACACATCACCCATGCTTATCCACTGCAGGACAGAATCCTAATTGTTTTGATGCTACTGCATGCCAGGATTGTCATTCTCAATTTAGACTAGCAAAGGAGTCCTTATTGCTCTCTGATGAAACAGTGAGCCAGCCCAAATCCCATCCTAAGGATCTGCTCATTTCTAGAATTGCACGGAATACCCTGAAAGCAGAGCCTGGGGGAGGCGGGGAGGGAAGCTTGTGTCCAGAGAGTTTACTGGGTAAGTGATTCTAAGAATGAGTTATGCGGAGGAGAACTGTAGAACACAAAAGGAGAGGAAACTAATAATGAATGCAATACTGAGTTGGCCAAAAGGTGAATGGTATTAGATCTTGCCAAATCTTTCTAAAGAACCTTTTATGGAATCTATCTCAGAAATGTCCTCCTGGGGGCACCTGGGTGGCTCAGTTGGTTGAGTGACTGCCTTCGGCTCAGGTCATGATCCTGCAATCCCAGGATCGAGTCCCACATTGGGCTCCCTGCTTGGCAGGGGGTCTGCTTCTCCCTCTGACCTCTCTCCTCTCATGCTCTCTCTCCCTCCCAAATAAATAAATAAAATTTTAAAAAAAATTTTAAATAAAGAAAGAAAGAAAGAAAAGAAATGTCCTCCTGGAAGAAGGACTTTATTGATTGACTGGTTGATTGATTGGCTTCCATTGATTTGTTGGCTTCCATTTCCTTTTGGCCAAAGGTGGTCCCATGAGTCTTAACTCACCCGCTCTTCCAGAGTACACATGTGTGAGAGATGCGATGTTTCTGTAGGTACCCAGGCCATGATGTGGGTTGTTCCTTCAGGGAGGAAAACAAGAGATGCCCAGGGTAGAACCAAGGTGAGGTGGTGTCTAGTTGTATTGAAGTAGAGCTGGTCTAAGCCTCGTGAAGCTGGTTACTGCAATAGCAGCTGGAGCAAATGGTGAGACGAAGAGGATCCATGGAGGTCCACAAGAGATATCAATTCTATATTTCGCAGCAGTTTTAAGTGTCTGAGCCAGTCCTACCATATATCTGGAAGGGGGAAAATCCAACTTATCTCTGTGAATGCATCTATGGAGGGAGCTAGAGAATTTCCACACTGTGATGGGAAAAGCACTGAATGTGTCAAAAATCTGAAGGTGTTGTATCCAGTCCAATGTTGCCTATGCAACCTAAGCAGGTCACTTAGCTTCCAGGCGCCCGTTTCTCCATCTAAAAAGGGGAAAAACAACACATGCACAATCCTCTTACAGCCCAGGAATCAAAGAGATTATGAGTACAAAAGCATTTTATACTTTGCAAAGTGCAATATAATAGCAATATAATTTATGATGAGTATAAAAAGGCTTATTCTTGGTGGCCTGATTGATCTCTCACCCATCCCCCAAAACCATAACTATGCTGAGTCCTGGATTTTCAATAAGAAGAAATTGACGTGGGATAAATGCTTGAGAGAAGGAAAGAAAAAATAATAAAGCAGCTATGATGGTATTCTTTAAAATGAAGCAGATATGTTGCGGTGGTATACTCTGTCACATAAAATGTAACCAGGGGCCAGGATGTGGGAAAATTGGAACCTTGGGCACTGTTGATGAGAATGTAAAATGCGGCAGCTGCTCTAGAAAACAGTATGGTAGTTCCTCAAAAAAAAAAAAAAAAGGAATTCCCATATGATTTACCATATGATTCAGCAGTGCTCCTTCCAGGGATATAAAAAAAGAATTGAAAGCAGGAACTAGAAGAAGTATTTGTACACCCCTGTTCATAACAACAAGATTCAAAGTAGCAAAAAGGTTAAAAAAAAAAAAACCCAGGGCTGAATTGACAAATGAATAAACAAAATGTAGTACATACTTATCATAGAATAGTATTCAGGCCTTTAAAAAGGCAGGCGTTTCTGATACATGCCATAGCATGGGAAAACCTGGAAAATACTGTAAGTAAAAGAAATCGGTCACAAAAGGACAAATACTGTATGGTTCCACTTACAGGAGGCACCTGGAGTAGTCAGACTCATAGGAACCGAGAGTAGAAAGGTGGTGGCCCGGGGCTGGGGTGGGGAAATGAGGCGTTGCTATTTAACGGGGACAGAGTTTCAGTTTTGCAAGATGAAAAGAATTCCGGAGATGGATGGTAGTGATGGTCGAATAACAAGGTGAATGTACTTAGTGCCATAAAACTGTACACTTAAAAATGGTTATGATGGTAAATTCTATGTTATGTATATTTTGTCACCTTTTTTTAATGTAACCAATGAATAGAAGAAGCAAAGGGATGGTTTTCAGAACAAGAGCACCCACTGCATCAAGAATCAGGGGGATCCTCCCCAGGTGACCTAAGGTCTGCTAGGGGCCTGGTCCTGCGTTAGGCGTAGGCTGTGCACGCAGACCCTGCCCCATCAGTGACAGGGAGCCCCACTCCCATTCTGAACATGCCTCCAGCTCCTGGGCCAGTGGACCACACAAAGCCCAAGGGCAGGCATCCCATCACTCCTGGTCATCACGCAAGAGGCTCTGGACCTCCCAGCGGCTCCTCGTCCCTCCGTCACCTGTTCTGAAATTCCAGCCTGGCTTGGGAAGAACACAAAAGCTTTCACTCAGGGGTGCCTGGGTGGCTCAGTGGGTTAAAGCCTCTGCTTTCGGCTCAGGTCATGATCCCAGGGTCCTGGGATGGAGCCCCACGTCGGGCTCTCTGCTCCGCGGGGAGCCTGCTTCCTCCTCTCTCTCCCTGCCTGCCGCTCTTGGCTGCTTGTAATCTCTGTCTGTCAAATAAATAAATAAAATCTTAAAAAAAAAAAAAAAAAAAAGCTTTCACTCAGAGCACAGGAAACAGAGCTGGAGACTAGAGGCAGACTTCTCAGTCTTCTAACAGTATCCTGAGGTTGGCCTTAACTGTCCATCTTTCTCTTCCTTAGCATGGTTCATTCATTCCTGGCTACAGTTTATAAACACTTATCAACACCACCTCCCGTCGGTATAGGTCCCCTAGTTGGCCGCCGTTCTCGAAACCTGCCTTGATTCACACTTGGCTGTAACATCCAAGAGTTTAAAGACTTCTCACTTCCTTCTAAAATCTGATTAGACTTTACACTCCTGCAAGTAACAGCCTAAGAGACAGGGCACAACTGGGTTGACTGGGTTTTGCCCCAACTACGCACCTTCTCTTCTTGTGTTTTCCCTGAGAGTCTGGTTGTCCTCCAATCTGAGACTGCTCAAATGATACAAATGGGACAAAAATAATAACTTCTGTCCCCAGACCCAAGAGAAACTCCCCCCAGGCAGTTATATTTGGAATGCCTACAACCGCAGTAAAATAAGAATGGTTGCAATCCTGTTAATGCTATGTGGATTTCTAAAGCATCATGAGTCTCTTGAGGATCTGGAGAGAATACGCAACTTCATGATCTTGAGCACTCCCCTCCAAAAACACATCATTCCATTTTCTTGGGTGTTCTTTAACGTCTTCCAGTAAGCTCTTACAGTATTCTGAATATGGATCTCGAACACCTTTTGCTAGAGTTATTCTTCACGTGGCAGGTCACCCATTGCCTCCAAAACATTGCCTCCTCCTCTTCCTGGGCATAGAGCTGTCCAATGATTCTATTCATTCCAGAGTAATGGTGCAGCTCCCAGGTAGCTCCTGCTTAAAGAAACACTGCTTATCCCAGACTCAGCTTTTCCTCACATTGTACTGACCACAACAGTGATGTGGGAGTGGCCCAGCTTTGATCATTCAGATGAGTACACGGCTCTCTGGAAGGACCTGACAACCGTAGATCTCTAGGTGACCTGTTGCATCAGTGCTGTCCCACTAGCCTAGATGAGCCTCACATAAAAACCTCTCTTATTAAGTCATGCTATTTGGGTATTTATTATGGTGTGCTATCTTTCTTATACATTGTTAGATTCTGTTTAGAATATTTTATTTAGGATTTTTACATCTACACTTAAAAATGAGAACTGTAATTTCCCTTCATTCTAGTGTTCTTTTCTTGTTTTGATGCCCTTGAATACATTAAGACTATCTCCACTCTTCCCATCCTCTGGAAGAATTTACGTCAGATAGAATGATCTGTTTCTGGAAAATTTAGTTTGAACTCATCTTTAAAATTATCTGGATCTCATGTTGCTCTTGTTGGGAAGAATTTTTACTATCGAGTAATTGGATTTATTTAATATTTTTCTTGTTAATAAATAAAAAGTGTTATTTCGATGCAGTTTTAATTTCTGTTCTTTATGTTACTGAAGAGGTTGATCATCTTCTGGTATTTTGTTAATTGTAGGTTTCCTATTTTGTGATTTACCAGTTCATTGTCTTTTCCCATTGTGATCATTTAGACTAATTTTACTTTCCCTCTCACTGTGGATAGAATACCATTCCCTATCCCAACGATGTTGTGCTTGGTCATATGATTTGCTTTGCCCAACACAGTGTTAGTGGACATGACATAAGCAAAAGGCTTTATGGCTCAGTTGGGAGAGCATGCAACTCTTGATCTCAGGATCATGAGTTTGAGTCCCATGTTGGGTGTAGAGATAACTAAAAAAATAAATAAAGTTCCAAAAATGAAAAATAAAAAAAAATTTCAGGACAAAACATAAAACTTAAAAGGGGGCTTGGTGTTAATAAAAACAGAAGATGGGACGCCTGGGTGGCTCAGTTGGTTAAGCAGCTGCCTTCGGCTCAGGTCATGATCCCAGCGTCCTGGGATCGAGTCCCACATCGGGCTCCTTGCTTGGCAGGGAGCCTGCTTCTCCCTCTGCCTCTGCCTGCCACTCTGTCTGCCTGTGCTCGCTCGCTCTCCCTCTCTCTGACAAATAAATAAATAAAATCTTTTAAAAAATAAATAAATAAATAAAAAATAAAAACAGAAGATGTAAACAACAACAACAACAACAAAACAAGGACTCAATTTCAGAAGGTTTTAACTGTGCTTGCTCAGACTGGCTAATAATCTTGCACTTTTATCATCATCACCAGAACCGGCCCTGAGAAATCATGGATCTTAGAGTGATGACGGACACTTGGAATAGACCTGTACCCCTACGGCATCCTGGAGCCAAACCCCATGAACTTGCACCCTGAAGCAGAGTCACCTAGCCCCATCCAACCAGTCAAACCAGAGTCTGACTTAGGCTAGCAGACTTATGTGAGAATAAACGTATCATTAGCTGCTGAGTTTTAAGGGGATTGTTTATGAGGTGTTATTGCAGTAACAGCTGACTGACACATCTGTTCATGGGATGCCAGAGGATCTCTTACCAATGTTCTGTAATTATTACCTTATATAGTCTTTATGTACAGTTATAATTAACTTTATATAATTACTAGTTTAATGCTTTAATGCTATAACTCTTCCCCCTGTGTTTGGTATTTTGATGGTGTTTTTTTTTTTTATTTTACATAAGGAAACTCTCATTTTTAATTAAATTTGTACATCTTTTCCTCTGCTGGCTTACACTACTTTTGAACCTAAACAATCTTTCCCAATTCTAAGATTTAATAAATAATCAATTCCATTTTCTGTTCTTCTAAAACTTAAAAGATACATAATTCTGTAATCTATCTGGAATTAGTGAGGTATATTAATCATTCCTAGATACTCTTATTTTTTTCCCTGAGTTCAATGGAATGTATCCAAGAGTCCTAAAATTAATCCTATTTCTAGTTGGAAAAAATGTTCAAATTGAAAACTCATTAAGAGTATATAACAGTCACCCTTTCAGCTAACACGTTTGTTTTTACCTTCAATTTTTAATTAAATTAGCATACCAATTTAACGACTCCAATTACTCTGTGCTTAACCAAGCTGAAATTAAGCTTTCATTTGCTGTTCAATCCCTCTAGACAATTTAAATTCACCACAATGTTCTAATAATCCACATCTCTGTTCCTTACTAACCAAAATAATTTAACGTCTTCCCCAAAATTTTTACTAGTAAATGTTGGTTGACTGATCAACAGACTGGAAGATTGCACTGCGTGACATGAACACGACAGTCGGCTGCCCGTTTGATTAGCTTCTTGTCTCTTTCCTTTCTCAGTTAGGCCACGACCAAGATTTAATTCATTCAAAATCTTGTACCAGGTCATTCTGTATCTCTCATTCTAGGTAGTTCCTGGAGGGCCCAAATACCACCACCTAAGAGATAG
>PISX010006799.1:0-94238 GCA_004024625.1 Mellivora capensis
CATTAAGTACATTCACACTGTTCTGTAGCTATCACCACTATCCATCTCCAGAACACTTCATCTTCCCCATCTGAAACTCTGTAGCCATTAAACACTAACTCCCATCCCCACACCCCTGCCCCTGGCAACCACCATTCTTTGTGTCTTTGTGAAACTGACCACCCTAGGTACCTTATGTAACTGGAATAATACAGTATTTGTCCTTTTGTGACTGGCTTATGGTACTCAGCATCTTGTCCTCAAATAGTCCATTATAAGTATATAGCACATTTTAGCTATCCATTCATCCACTGACAGACACTGGGGTTGCTTCCACCTTTTGGCCATTGTGACTAATACTGCTATGAACATGAATGTACAAATGTCTGCTCAAATCCAGATCTGTTGGATATATAGCCAAAAGCAGAACTGCTATAATTCTGTAATACTCCTAATAAGATAGAGGAGTGCCTGCATGTATTTTAGCCTAAAATTCCAAAGACATAAATTTAATTCTGATTTTTTAAAGAAACAAATACAAGACTGACCTCACATTTATTTTAGAGTTTTATCTCTACTTGCTCTTTCCTTTCAGGTCTCTGCATCTCAGTATGTTTTAATTGTTCTCCATCTTCAACACACCTCTCATGACAAGTTCACTATTCCCAACCTTCAGTTAATCTCACTTGCTCTTTAGGTTCCAAGTTCATCATCAAGCCCTGGACTGTCCCTCCAATTCCTCTTGCCCAATGAGCCATATCTTTGTGAATGAACAAGCTATCTGCCAAGAGCATTGTTCCATTGGACATTCCCTCTCTCTCCTGGCCTCGTCCTCTCTGGTTCTACCGGCTTTTCCCCCTTAGGCTCTAATTCTGCTTAAAACCAGAAAGAAACTCCTTCTATCTTTAAAAACAAAAACACTCAAGCCTACAAGTTCATGGTCCACCACACCTACTTCAAATGCTGAACACAGGCATATGCATGCACCCACACACAGAGACTTGGCCTCTGCTCTAATTCATGCAAAGGATGGTGTACTCACCTTACACTTTGCCCTAGTTAGTAGACTCGGTAACCAGGGAAACAGTCTTAGCTTCCAACCAACACAGAAAATAAGAGGTCTTTCAGCTAAAGATTAAAAGCAAAAAACAGGGCTATATTGTTTGCCCAGTATTACTTAGACAACAAATAGGATTCCAAACCCCATTATTTCCATTGCCAGTGCACGCGCGCGCGCGCGCGCGCACACACACACACACACACACACACACACAGCGCTACCTTTCATAGGTGGCATCCTGTCACAGACTTTCCCTCATGCCTGTAAGTCCCTGACCAGGTTCCTCTGTCCTGCCTGCTGCCAAGTGCAGAAGCAGATGAATCACTTGTTCTAACTGATGAGTGGCCAAATGTCCTAAGGCTGTTTGAAGTCGGGCCTTCCAAGTACCAAAAATTATAAAACATGCTTCAAAAAAAATCTACTGGAGTTTCCAAAGCCAGACTTCTGATTCAAAAGTTGCCTCCCAACCAGACAGTGCTCAGCCTCATCTGATGGACTTCCCATGCTCTGAGGGCTGTGGCCTCTAGAAAGCAGAGGTAGGTGCAGATGAAGCACCACATGAGACCCTCTCTTCCACTACCACACACAAAATAGTGTTGGTAGAGACAAAAGTAATAAATCTCTTATTAAAGTGGCAGGTGGTAGAAATTGTTTCTGTACTCCCAACAAACTCATAAAAAAGGTATAGAACAGGCCAAATTTTAAAACCCAAATCCAAAAAGGAGAAGGAAAACCCTGGGTTTTTTAATTAAAAACTCTTTCACACTCTACTCCACACCCAGCTGAAAAATCTTATCTCACACTCGGCTTACCTTTTACTGCTAACCACCACCAGAAAAGCCTTGAATCTCTTGTTCCATTCACCCTAACCACAACTGTATTTCTACAATGGCACCGGACCTACTCTGCCAAAGCCATCAGTTTAAAACAAAACACAGACAAGTATTATTACATCTATTGAATTGGTTTTTTTTATTTTGGTGGTGATGCAGTGAAACCAGCAATTTCAGACATTGCTAATTGTCTAAAAATGTATAATCATTTTCTAGAGCAGTTTGGTGGTATGTATCAAGAACCATAAAAAATATTACACATTTTACCTTAGTAATTATGCTTCCTAATAATATAATCCAAAATGGGTAAAGAGGGATTATTTATATATACATTTATTAATACATATTCATAGTAGTGATATTTTAATAGAAAAATGGAAGACTATTCAACAAATGAGCAATGTTCAAGCAAGTTAAAGTACACTTAGACTATTGCTATGTCTATCACAAATAAGCTTGTAAAAATATAGTAAATGTAAAAATACACATGATCGACTACTAAATACAGATAAATACAACTATGTAAGAATCTGCATAAGACAAAAGTCCATGAGAATGGATAGCAAAATTTACACAACAGTATGTTAAGGGAATGGTCCTGTTACTCTCCTGTATCTTAATAGTTTGTAACATTTTTTCATTATTTTTATGATAAAAATATGTCTGACATTTTTATTTTTTTTAAAGATTTTATTTATTATTCATTTGACAGACAGAGATCACAAGTAGGCAGAGAAGCAGGCAGAGAGAGAGGAGGAAGCAGGCTCCCTGTTGAGCAGAAAGCCTGATGCGGGCTCGATCCCAGGATCCCGGGATCATGACCTGAGCCGAAGGCAGCGGCTTAATCCACTGAGGCACCCAGGCGCCCCCGTCCAACATTTTTAAATGGTTAACATCAGATGGACACATAAAATCATTAATAAAACACTGTTTAACACTTTACACTGATTATGAATACGTATTATCTAATACATAGTAATTTTAGTTTCTTTTTAATGCATATAGTTTTTTTTCATTTGGAATTCATCTAAGATGATTCCAAACAATCTAAAAACCGAGTGCATTTATTCCATTCAGTCTGCTCAGCCAGCTATTTTATAGTCTGTCGACCAAATGGATGTCTCAAATGTGTGCAAATGCGTGCAAATGCAATGGATTTTCAAGCTCATTCAATTCCCAACCATATATCCTGAGACTTGAAGTTTATATTATTTTATTTCAGATATTAATGAAATAATTTTGACTGTATAATTTTCAACAAGACCAAATGAAATCTTCACAAATTATATGGCTTTGATGCTTTTATCACTACATATATGTGAGGTTAAGAACCAGCCAGGAGTAGAAAATATGAAAAATAAAAGGAATATAGAGCAGAGGGGAGAGTTTTATTCCACTGATTATATGCTGGACAAAAAAAAAAAAAATACAAAATGCAAATCGGCTGAGAAGCACTTTTACTTATTTAAAGATCATAAAAAGTACCATATCAGAATAAATGCATGCAATGTCTCATTCCTGTTTGCAGATAATGCTAATCAAAGATGTGTCCTGATATAGTATTCTATAGGACTACATAGATAAAAAGAGGCAAAAGTTATGTGAAGTGGCAATTTAGAAAGGAGAAAAAGTTGCAAAAGTAGTGGGTGAACTCCCTTTTTATCACCCACTCCTTCCCCACCTCTTCCCGGAGCTAAAGAGTGAGGAATGTTCCAGGTAGAGTGTCAGTGAGTTTCAGAGCTTTCCACTCACTTCATCTTTTGTAAAATGAGTGGTTACTCTCAGAACAAAAAACAGGAAGAAAATGTGTTTGAAGCACATTACAGGTAGAGTTTCAACAGGTTTGCCTCTGTTTCCTCTTTGCCAGGGAAAACTTGGTTGAAACCAGTTTGACTTGTACCAGTCTCTGTATGTCCTCCTATCTGCCATTCCCACAATCACTGGATAACTAGACCACAGCCAAAATGAGGACATGGCCTTTTCTTTCTCAATATCTTCTGAGCAGCAATTTAAATTATTGTATTCAATCAGCATGTTTTAGGACTTTATGGAACTTAATCTCATGGCTTTATATAAAATGTTTGTCAATGGTGGTTTCTAGTATTTTTCCAAGAGCCAATTTAAAATGGTTGTCAAAAGCTTCTTATTACATCAGGTTGAAAATGATCAACACACAGTGTTAGACGGGGCTTAACAGATATCATTTTGTAGATAACAAATCTGAAATCCTCAAGCAACTCACTTAAATTCTTTCATCTGTGCCTCCCTGTATCCCATTCTTACTTCACAGTGGTTTCTTTTCTAACCTAGTATAATCACAGGCTCTCAGAGTTTAAATTATATTTAGATTAATAAACTTGGTCATATAAAATTTTTAAATTTCTGTGTAGCAAAGGTAAAAAAAACAGACAAAATCAAAAGATCAAAGCAACTTAGAGAAATAATCTACAAAATGACAAAGGGTTAATTTCCTTAATTAATAGAGTTCTTTGGGTCAATATGAAAAAGACCACAGTACAATAGAAAAATGAGCAAAAGATTTAATTTAGAACTTGTCATTACACTGAGAATTCCCTTTATTGCTTTTCTATGATAAATCTCCTGTTTCCTAGATCCCCTTTCTTAATTTAGTCCCTCATTTTCAAAGAGTACAACCTCCAGTGGGCTTCTGAGAAAAGGCACAAATATTTTGAGGTAAATATTTTGAGCCTGTGGAAGTCTGAAAGTATCCTAATCCTATCATACATTTGATTGGTGCTAGATTCTATGCTTGAAAAAAAATAAATGGAAACAAATACTTTCATTTCATTCTTTATTAGCCATCATAACTATTAACAGGATGTGCTTGGCATTGGGCACTGTACACTTTTCAAAACTTGGAAAACTGTCACCCCTATTTCACCACAAGATCACCCACACTGATTTTCACAGAGTACCTGCTTTTAACAGCATAAACCCGGTTTTGCAAAGATAATGCCATTAAAAGGAATACAGCCCAGTCTAAATCTGGAACTGTGAACTACCTCAATATAGTATTTCAGGATGTATCCAAGACGTATCATTACCACTGGGTCTACCTTAAAAGTAAAAAGCCAGTTGTTTTACCAGCAAAATGCATCCACTGAGGCACAGGAATTGCAATTTGGGCCATGCAAGCCACTGGCAAGTCTGGAGATCAAAGGAGAAGAATGTTACTTCATGAGAAAAGGAGGAAGTTCAAAGGGGCTGCTCTGAATGAAAGTCCATTGGAGAAAAGTAAGAGTTCAGATGATTTCTCATTGGCTGAGTTGTAGTGTTTTCTTATTGGTTGATTTTGTTGCTGGTCAAGTAGACAAGGTACACTTTCCTCTTTTGCGTTTGCAACTGATGGGGAGTGACACGGTGTGAAAGCTCCACTTTTCTGGCCTCTCAACTCCTTATTATATGAGTTTTTCTTTATTCATTTTCACAACTGCATTTTCCTGAAGATTTAAAAAATTCTAGGGACACCCTGTGAGTTTGTTATAGTGCCCTGGACTATAGTGCCCTATAGTTTACTATAGTGCCATAGCTTGCTTTGCTTTTTTTCAAGCTTAGAAATCTAGCATCAATCAAATGTATGATAGGCACTATATTAGATATAATATAATAAAGTTAGATCCCTTTATTATGTACTTACAGTATAAGCACATTTTTTGTATTTGTGTGTATATACACTAAATATACATATTATGTCTTCACATACACATACATATACACATAAACAAATGTGTGCCATTTTTCCTGTGTGTGTGTGTGTATGTTCATTATATATAGCTATATAAATTTAAATGCTTTAAAAATTATAAACTGATTTACATCAAAATGATGATTATGGTCTGTAAGTGGTGAAATTATGGGTGATTTTTACCTTCTTTCTGCTTCCTATGTTGGTTTTCTACTTCGTATGAGGTTCTGTTTCATTACCAGTGAAGCCAAGACAGCTCTATTCTGAAAAAAGGAAATTAAACTAAAAACTAAAACCATAAACCAAGGTTCTATCCAGCTTCTTCTTTTAATGAGGAAAGTAAATTTAGAACTCATTCAATGAAAGGATTTTCCTGCTAAGGAAAATATTATTTACAGTGGTTTAAATACTAAATATGCATTTAAACCACTGTAAATAATCAGAGACATACTGAGGTAAAAGTAGTACCACTCTATAGTTCAATTAATTGCTAAGAAGAAGAATCTTCCTCATTCATAGATTGGTCATAATTTTAAAAAGGAACAAGCATGGGGTTGAAGCAATAACACTCGGAGAGAAAAATAGGAAAGACATATGACCAAAAAAATAGATTTAAACCCACAACACACACCTCAAATATATTGCCATGAAGCTGGTGAAGACTTTAAACAGTCCTCTTGGGTAACAGTGAACTTAATCAAACAATGGCCTCTAAAAATACTCCAGTAGGGTAGGGGGTGGTGGAACATTCAGAAGGAACAGAAAGGAAAGTTGAGAAAACAAAATCACATTCAGAAGGAACAGAAAGGAAAGTTGAAAAAACAAAATCCAGTTCATGGAGGGCAAGCTTGAGAGCATGAGCCAAACCAAAAAGTTAAAAAGGATTAGAGAGAATATTAAAATGATAGAAGACAGAAGAATTCAAATATACACTTATTGGATGCCTCTGAAGGAGAAAACAATAAGACACGGAAAAGTATTCAAACTATAACTCAAAAATCATTTTTTCAATAAATACTTGAATCCACCAATTCAAAGGTGATAGTATGTTTCAGTAAAAATGAATGCAACTGGGGTGCATGCGTGGCTCAGTGGGGTAAAGCCTCTGCTTTCAGCTAAGGTCATGGTCCCAGCGTCCTGGGATTGAGCCCCACATCAGGCTCTTTGCTCAGTGGGGAACCTGCTTCCCCCTCTCTCTCTGCCTGCCTCTCTGCCTACTTATGATCTCTGTCTGTCAAATAAATAAATAAAATCTTAAAAAAAAATGAATGCAACTGATAAAACTGATAAAGTCTCTTTCCTGGTAAATATATTAAACTTCAAAAATAAAGAAAGAAATCTATGAGAAGTACATATCAAGTAAACTTCAACTTTCCCCCAGCCACATTATAATGCCAAAAGATGGTGGGAAAATGCCAGGTCCTCGGGGAAAAGATCTTGCACTCCAGAGATGTGTATGGTCAGAGTACTGTCCAGGCACAAAGGGACCCAGCAGACGTCGCAAACATGGATGCATTAAGAAATATGGCCCTTGAACACTTCTTAAAGAAACTAACTTTAAGAAATGGTTGGTGGTGATGTTTGCACACATAAAGAAAGAAAGAAAGAAAAGAGAAAGACACCAACTTTAGCCAATCAATAAAAAGAAGAAGAAGCTGTGGCAAGAGTAAAGGTAGTGAGTAACGAATCTATTTGAATGTAGAGCTAAGATTGAACTACTGGGGCGATGGTGGTCACAGGTCAGGCCATGGACTTAATTGACCACGACAATGTACAAAGGGCCATCCAGTAGGAGGGCTGGTGTGAGACAACATAAAAGGCCAGGGGGATGAACTGATAAACATACACAATTCGGGTACAGTCTAAATAATGCTCTGTGTATACTGTTTTATGGTATAAAAAGACCCACCAGAAACCAAAGAATATACACCCTTTAGAAAACATAAAATCAAAGGTTAAAAGAAAGAAAAAGACTCAGATAGGATCACATAATAAAACTTGGTGTGCTGAAAAACAAAGTCTGAAACAAAGTGACACAGTAAAATTGGAAACAGAAGAATCAACAGAGATTTACCTGGTAGATACAAACCCAAAGAAAGCAGGGTCATCATAGCACTAGGAGACAATGCTGAACACAAGTCAAAAAGTACCAAATATGGCAAAGAGTGGCACTTTAGAACAATGCCTATGATACACAATATAGATCTGATAGTCATGAATATCTATGCACCAAATAATAACAAAATAGTCTTAAAACAAAAATAAGAAATACAAGTGACATTATCAGCTAAGTTTCTTTGGCAATAAACAACAAAAACCAATTCTGGCTCATTTAAGACTAAAAAGAATATGTTGAATTACATAGGTGAAGATTCTAGAGCTAGAATGGTTTCAGACAAACCAGATTAGGACATCATCCTCAGGGGCTTGCTTGATGGTTCCTGACAACCTCCATTTCTCTCCTGAGGCAGCAGAGGGGGTAATCAGCTTCCTCAATAGCCCAAACAAGGGTTCAGATACTTAATCCTGGGTTTTGTGCTGACGTAGACACTGCAATCATGGGAATAAAATCATACACTGATGGTCTAGCTTAGGCTCAGCTAACTTTTTCTGTGAAGAGTCAGAGAGTAAATCTTTTTGACGTTGCAGGACCCATGATCTCTGTCACAGCTATTCACAACTACTCTGCTATTATAGCATAAAAGCAGCCATATATAAATGAATGAACATCGCAGTATTACCATAAAACCTTATTTATGGACAATGAAATTGGAATTTTGTATGATTTTCACATATCATGAAATATTCTTCTTCTTTTTTTTGACAACCATTTAATGATGTAAAAACCTTTCTTAGCTCAAACTTAATGGGTGGCATGCAGGATTTGGCCCATGGTTGGTAGTTGCCAACCTCTGCTATAGGACACCCACAAAACCTAAGCACAGAAGACTGAGAGAAAAGGAGAAGTTGGCCCCTCAAAGCAAATCAGTGTAATGAGTGCAGAGCAGCAAACACAATAAGTGCTCACCCTAGTACCATGATGCTTTACAATTTTAATCCCGAAGGGCTTACGGGGGTGTTGACCACAGAACTCAATTAATTCATCCTGATGCTAGAAGCGTAACAAATGCCCCACCTCCAGCTCCTCACCCCTTTTCACCCACTATTATTATTGCCAGGAGGCAGAGCCTGTATGACTGTCTACTTCCTGTGGCATCAACCAAACAAGCAAGTCACCAGTCAGGATAGCTCTGCACTTTCTGAATGTGGACCACTCGGTCAGTGCCTGGTTCCCAGTGTTACTGACATCAAGAAATTATATAATTTGGGGAATATTCTGCATGTTCTTTCATTTATTCCACAAGGAGCTAGTTATTGATGACCACCCATTATTCTAGGCTCTAGGGAAAAGAACAAAAAGCAGAGGAAAAAAGGAAGGGAGAGCACCTGCTGTCATGGAGCTTATTAACTAATTAGAAGTAAATAGAGGAAACAGAAAAGTAAAACAGGGAAAGGAAGAGGGAATGTTGGTGCCATTTTAAATAGGTAATCAAGGAAAGCCTACCATAAAGATGACATTCAGGCAAAGATTTGGAAGAGAAGAGGGAGTGAGCTCTTCCAAAAATTCAGGGAAAGAGTATTTTAAGCAGAGAGACTAGCAAGTGCAAAGGTCAAGGGGTAGGAGTGTGACTAGCATTTAAGGAGGTTAGGATGGCTGGAACCCTGTGAATGAGGAGGCAAGTAAGAGAAGATGAAGTCAGAAAAGTAGCAGGACAGGAAGCACAAATCACAAAGACCTTGGAGGCCATGGTACTCTGATTTTTAGTCTGAGGGTGCCATAGAAGTGTTCTGAGTAGACAAAACATTATTTGACTCACTCTCTTAAGCAATCATTTCAGCTCTTGTATCAAAGAATTTTGAGGGGCAAGGGCAGGAGACAGGAAGACCAGCTAGGAGGCTGCTGTAATCATCTAGGTGCCTCAGCCCCCACTCTCAAGCAGAGAACACTCCACTGGTGTATCTACATCTCTGTCTTCAAGTCTCCAAGTGGAGCTTATGAGAAACTAAACCATCACACAGCTTTGCAGAACAAACGCTAATTACAGTTAGCTCAGATATTCACCACCCCAAGCTGGCTCCTGTATGAGCAGACATTATTGGGGGATCCCCAGCTGACACCCCCCAATACTGCACAAAAAGAATTGAGAGAACAGTGCCATCCGTGACCTGTTGCCCAATTTTACCCTCAACCTCTGCAAATCCACTACTCCATTTATTCTAGAATATGTTCCGCCTATGCTTTAGTTCAAAGGTCTCCTGCCAGCATTCACTTAAGCTCTCCACTCAGTCGCCTTTCTCACTGCTGGGCCTGAGCAAGGTTAATCACCATGAGTTGTATTTGGGTTAAGAGGTAGCAGAGATGCCACCAGTATATTCTCATCATGGAGGAGTGTTCACTTCCTTACCCAGCAGGCACATGCCTTCTTTGAGCTAAATACTCTGAACAAATCACAGACATTAACTTCAGGCTATTTTCTTTGACCTTGCAAAAGCCCTACAAGTTTTGTGGCAAGAAGGGAAAAGACAGCACCACCCCCTCCACCAGAATGTCCAAGCCACCGGTTCAGCAGCGCCACCTTCAGGGATGCCCTGAGATGTGCATATCTGAGAGCCTGGAAGGGGCCCGTTTTTATATCCCCAACACCCATATAAATGCCAGAAAAGAGCACTGTTATTCTAGAGTAAGAGGATTCCACGATGGTCAAAAATGTTTGAATAATCCTGAGTCTCACAAGATAATGGCAGAAAGTCAGCCCCAATTTCCCCCAAAGGGCAAAGGTTTGAATGATGCTTCACTTCCTCTGACAATTTAAGGGCCCTGAAGTTCCTGTTTACTGCCACCAGCTGCTCCTCTGCCCTAACCCCTTGTTTTAAGATGAGCTACAAAATAGTATCCTGAGGGGAAAGGGTAAAAAGTGCCAATGCTTATGCTCCTCCACAGGCAGCTGTCTCGGAAATCCCATGAGTGAGGTCCAGGCGTCACTGGAGTGATTAAAATGTGCAGACAGGGTTGAGCACATCAAAACTCATGTATCTATTCCTTAAGTTGGGGCAAAATCATTCAGGAAAATCCAAGGACAAAGCAACCTGTGTCTCTGAACCTAATTCAATAGAAAAGCAGCCTTGGGCCAAGGTCTGCTCTCCCTTTGGAAATGGGGAGTTGAAGGCTACCAAAACTCTGTTGCAGATTCAGAAGTACTTCCCTTTGCTTTTGCTCTCTAACACCACAGCCAAGACAAAGTTACAGATCCAGCATCCCCTGTATGCTTCCTGGGTGTGGGGGCGGCGGGGGCGGGGGGAGGCTGGGGGACTGGTTCTGTTTCTCTATCTGCTTCTTGACAAGCTGCCTTGTCATCGGTGAGCTTATAATTCCCTCTTCTTGGAACACTCCCCACTCACAGTACACTTCACTCCATTCTCTTCTGCACGTGACTAAATTTGCTCAAGGCAATAAACCCTCCCTGCTTTGGAGAGATGATCTGTTTGCTGCATAGCATTCTCTGCTCCTTGCTCGTATAGCACTCAGCACACAATGTTACACTGCTTTTCATAAAGTCTGAGACACCATCAATTAGGAGATACATTATTTCATGGAATACTAAGGAACAAAACAAGCTGTCAATAAAATTATAACAATGCTTTCTTGTAACTTAGAATTTTCATTTCATACATATTGGAAGAATTCTTTTGGTGTAATTTTGAGTTTTATCAAAAAGCCACGGTTTTGTTAGCATTTCTTATTTAACCAGCTAATAGTCTCAACTTTTCCTATGTGGACATGCCATAGCAACTTGAGCAGTTGCTGTTCCAACTCAGCAAAAGTTGCATCCTTTTTTTTTTTCCAGCAATACTTTCTGATATTCATGTTTGACACCCGAATGACAGCCCTGCATGACATATGAGTTGGTCACATCAACTCCTTGTTGTTTTGAAATTTCTTTCATCTTTTCAAAGGGATCTGGCAATTTCTCCTGCCTTCAGTTGGATTGCTTGGCATGAGATTTTTGGTATTTCTCAGACTTTAATGTGCGTATGAATCACCTGAGGGTCTTCTTAAAATGCAGATTCTGACTCTCTGAGTCTGGATGGGGCCTGAGATTTTGCATTTCTCACCACTGGTTCCAAGGTGATGCTGATGGTCTCGGTCTGGAGACCTCACATGGTATGGAGACCTCACATGGTATGGCAAAATGACAGGCAATCCTTTTCATGCATCTCAGTCCCAACACCTTACACAACTTATTCAGCTGGTATTTTCATTCCTTAGGATCCATCAAGCATCTTATTAATTTGCAAGGAAATAAGAAAGGGGGTCATCCTTCCAATGATAAATACTTTATTTCACTAATACCAAAGAGACACCCCCACTAAAGTGTTTCTAGCCTTTCTGCAAATGCAATAACTAAAGATGAATTATAGTATCATCTTTAAAAACTTTATAAATGACCATTAGCTCAACCCATAGGAGTATCAAAAATGTCTATAATGGTGAAGAGAAGACAGTAAGAACAGCTGTGATCCAGTTTGTACATACACAAACCAAGACTACTTAAAACTACTGCTTTGCCAACAGCATTTGTGAGATGCCATCAATTGGAATGTGCAACTTGATTTCAAAGATGTACAACTGGAAAAACAATGCATGCCTTACCATGGTTGCAGTAGTATAGTGGTCTATGTTCTTGTCTCTTTTCCCCAAATGTATTGTTACTTGCATGCAGGAACTAGGAAAGCCTTTGTCCTAAGCCCAGAACTCAGTGTCAGGCACGAAGTGCGTGCGTGCAGTGCAGATGCAGCCTTAACACTCTCCCAACAATGTCATTTTGGCTGGACTAGGTAGGGGTCGGTGGCACACTTATTTGTAACATGTATATCTGAAATGTTTTCTGGTCATGCCTACCCAGGGCTTACTGTGAGTAGACTGGGGACAACCATGTGCTTGTCAGCTAACCCTAGCCCACGATAGTAGAGTAGATAGTAGTGGTGCCAAAAAGGCTTATTACTGTGTGATTCTCTGAGATTCGGGTAACTATAATTTGCCTTTTCCTACATTATGACTGGTTTACTCCTTCACTCCCCACTCTCTTGGCTGGCCTAGATTTCACTTCTTCTTTTTTTCAGGGTGATGGTTCAAATCAAATAGAAACCTGGTGTCCCTATAGTATGATTCACTTGTACTTTTTAGTTCATGAGCATCTCGGAGATAAGTATGTAGTTTCCCACCTTCAAAAGAAAATGAGGGAAGAATTATGTTTAACATGTTACAAAGGCATTTCATGAAACAGCATGTTCATTAACACAGAAGTTGGAAATTATATTAATTAAATATTCTGAGGATATCGTGCAAAATCTCAGTAGCTGTAGAAAATTAGATTTTCATGATCTGATTTTTTAGCTTCCAAACCATGATGCATAAGACAAATATTCAAATAAGAAAAGCCCTCCACTTAAAGCAATCTTACTGGAGCAGAAATGGACATCTTATAGTCCAAAACATGAGAATTTAAATAAAGTCATTACATTTTCAGACTTGAAAGATCTTAGAAATCATTTTATCTGAACCTCTATATATTCATAGGGTTGAAATCTTTATAGGCCTTCCCATCCTCACAATTCTAATATTCTTTATCATTTTAACATTCTTTATTCAAATGGAAGTGTGAGAGTGTTCAACAGATTCACAACAATAAAACTTCTTTTTGTATATGCTTAAATCACAGTATTTTAATTTAAATATTCCTCATTTCAAGCAAGAAAATGAAAAAGTAAGGGAAGATTCTATCTGTATCCTCTGCCCCTGCATAATAGAACTCATTAAAAAAATGCAACTAGTGACCCTAACTAGGCAGATACACAGCCAATATTCTTACCACTAAAGGATACTAAAAGTAACATTACTAAATATCCATTATATCTATTACATAAAGGACACTAAAAGTAAACCTGGGGAATGGAGAAATCAAAGAACAATACTATTTTTATGATAAGGTACTATGTCTGGAAGGGTTGAGGGAAATGCTTCTATAAGTAGGGAAAAATATCCTCAAATTTTAAGTTAACTTTTTCTAAGCCATAATTTCAAATTTCTTTCTTTTATTTATTTTTTTAAAGATTTTATCTATTTACTTGACAGAGAGAGAGAGATCACAAGTAGGCAGAGAGGCAGGCAGAGAGAGGTAGGGAAGCAGTCTCCCTGCTGAGCAGAGAGCAGGGAGGGCTTGATTCAATGCAGCGCTTGATTCCAGGACCCTGAGATCATGAACTGAGCGGAAGGCAGAGGCTTAACCCACTGAGCCACCCAGGTGCCCCTCTTTCTTTTAATATTTATATTTGCTATAAAGAAAATTGAAGTTGTTTTTTAAAAAAATTCTTTACAGGAATCTGACTGCTTACATCGAAAAATCTTCTGCACAAGTAGTTAGATCCAGCAGCAAGTTCCATCACTGATAATACTTTCAGTATTTCTTCATTCAGTATTCCCCAAGCAGATATTTATTGCATGCAAACCTCTTTTATATTTCTCTTGTATTATTCTGATATGTGCAAGAATGTGGAATATCAACCCAAGGCCTAAAAAGTACGAATGTCCCTTTAAAAGGGTCTAATTTATGGATAAAGGAGCTTAGCTATTGAGGTTGGAAAGTGCCTTTTCCTTTCCTTTCACGTATAAATTATGTTAAGGAACCATTTTTCTGAAGTCCGTACAATAGATATCCTTACAATAGTTGGCCCATACAACAGATGGCTATAAATGTCTATAAATTGCTTTGGCCCTAACTAAGCCCTGATTCTGTTACTCGCTTTCATGTCTAGCTGGAGCAGACTAGCAGATCTGAGTAAGCAGAAAACCAGGAAATAAAATGTTTTTCAATTCATTTGCAGGAAGGACAGAAGTCAAACTCATACTCTGTAAAAACTAGAGCTTTGGTGACCTCTTGTGGGGTACTTTATTAGTGGTTCATAATAAAGTAGTCCCAGAATGGAATCTGAGACAAGTCTTCTTTGTAGGTTCATTACACTGGCAGGCCTACTAAGACCCAGTGGGCCTGTTATAACCTAGAAATGTCTATACATACATAGTTATCAATGCTGTGATAATAACTGCATTTGGTTATATATTCAAGAGAGCTTATCTGTATATTAACACACATTCAATATTTCATGGCCTTCTGCAAGGGATGAGATCACAAGGGAGTTTGGGAAGAGATAATGGATAATCAAAACTAGACTACTAGGCATAGTATAAGGGCTCAATAAATGAATTAGTGGAAAAAATAAATTAAAGGATCATCTTCATACTTAATAGTTAACATTACTATCATGAGGCCTTTAATGAGGCCACATAGTTGGCAAGGAAGTGTTGTTACTTTATAGCTCTACCCTGCCTCATTTGTATAGATTTGTATATTGCAATTTGGTGCCTTGTAAAAAATACAGAAATATATGACATGTATTAACTGGTATGAATTAATGATTTTATAGAAAAAAAATTAGCTGGATTTTCATTAAAAGAAATGCATCTAAATTGGGGGGAATATTCATTCAGGAGGAAAAAAAATGCATCATCATTGATGGTTTGGGAATTTGTACCAACATAAAGAGTGGACAGGAGAATAGGTAAGCTTGTTAAAAGCATCAGAAAATAATGAACAGGAAAAATGGCTCCCTGTTTGGTTCTATAGCATTCAAATAAAACATGCATATTGCATTCCTTTTAGTGTCTTTTAGTCCTTTTGCAACTCTGTATCACTTATATATTACTTCCTTTACAGAGAGCACTGTAACAAGCAGAAATAGATTTCTGTGGCTCATTGCAATTAGAGTTGGGGAATACTGATTAGTCCCCTTGACCAATCTCTACTAAAGTAAACCAGCACTCTTTCTCCATCAAAGGCATGACCATTTGGTGTTTGGTGAGTCTGAATACATCATGAGAGACAACTGATGGAGGAGATAAAGCCATTACCCCACACTTAGAAAAATATTAGAATACCACCCCCAGAAATATAATGTTGTACTTTGCTATTGAATGCGAAGTAAAACAACTAAAAGTGAATTGGATTGAAACATTAAGCAATCAGATCTAGGGTTGTGATGGTTTGAGCATAACCACTTGGACATTCATTAGTGGCATTTCATCAGAACATGTCTATTTTCCATATACTCTGGAATATCACTTTTTAGAATTCCCTCTTAAGAGTGTTTCCTTAAGAATCAGATTTGTCTATAAATTTTTTTAAAGATTTTATTTATTTATTTGACAGAGAGAAAGATCACAAGTAGGCAGAGGCAGGCAGAGAGAGAGAGGGGGAAGCAGGCTCCCTGCTGAGCAGAGAGCATGATGCGGGGCTCAATCCCAGGACCCTGAGATCATGACCTGAGCTGAAGGCAGAGGCTTAACCCACTGAGCCACCCAGGCGCCCCTGTCTATAAATTTTTGATTAAGAAATCTGAAATATACATAAAATTTCTTTTTAGTTTTTCCTTTTAGTTCCATTTTAGTTTTTTCTCCTTGAAATCCAGGCTGGTATCAGTCTCATGACTCTGAATGAATTAAGTAGGAATCTGAAATGTACATATTTTAGAAGATAGGTCAATAGAAAAAAATGTATATTGAATATACATTGAAAAACTAAGAACCAGCTTATCTGACATAGGTGTCCAGATAGTAAGAAGATTTCCTTTGTTTATACTTGGTTCAAAGCTGATCGTTTGTTTAGGACATTATGCCTTGATTACAAACCACTGGAAACTCTACATGAAGCAATATTTTCTATTTTTCAAAAACTGAATTTCAACCTTGCAACTACCAGTCTGTTAATAATTACAGCTAGGTTTTAGAATTAAGGTGTAAGAAAAATAACAACTGGTATCCCATTAATTCAAAGGATCATAAAAGACTGCTATAAACAACTGAGAACCAAAAAAGTGGACAGCTGAGAAGAAATGGAAAAATTCTTAGAAACATACAACTTACAAAAACTGAGTCAGGAAGAAATTTTTTTTAAAAAAGAGACTAACTATTAATAAGAAGACTGAATCATCAATCAAAAATCTCCCAACAGAAAAAAGCTCAGAACCAGATGGCTCCACTGGTGAATTTCACCAAACATTTCAATTAACACCAATCCTTCTCAAACTCTTCCAAAAATCAAAGAAGAGGGAACACTCCCAAACTCATTTTACTACAAACATTATCCTGATACCAAAACCAGAAAAGGACACAAATAAGGGGAGGGGAGCAAAACAACAACAAAAGACTCACAGCTATAAGCCAATATTCCTGATGGATATAGAAGCAAAAATATTCTCAGTAAAAACTAGCAAACAGAATTCAGCAGCACATTAAAAGAATCATTCACCATGATTAAGTGGGATTTATCCCTGAGATGCAAGCATGGTTCATCATATTCAAATCAATGTGATGCATCATGTTAATAGAATGAAAGAAAAGACTATGTTTCAACAAATGCAGGAAAAGTATGTGTTAAATTCAACATCTGCTCACGATAAAAACTCTTAACAAATTAGGCATAGAGGGGACATATCTCAACCTACTTAAGACAAGCCCACAGCCAACATCATACTCAATGGTGAAAGGATAAAAGTTTTTCCCTCTAAAATCAGGAACAAGCTAAGGGTGCCCACTATTATCACTCCTATTCAACATAGTCCTGGAAGTCTTAGCTGAGCAGTCAGGTAAGCAAAAGAAATAAAAGGTATTAGAATTAGGTAGGAGGAAGTAAAATTGTTTTTATTTGCAGATATAGTTTTATCATTTACGAGAAAATCCTAAAGACTCAACCAAAAAACTGCGAGATCTAATCAATGAATTTGGTAAAATTGTAGAATAACCTCATAAATATACAAAATCAGCAACATTTCTATACACTAAAAAGAAAAATTTTTGGAAGAGAAACAGATCCCATTTGTAATAACATCAAAAATAAAAAAATTGGGGGGAATAAATTTAACTAAGGAGTTAGAAGATCTGTGCAGGGCAAAGCAAAAGATATTGGCGAAAGAAATTGAGAAAGACACAAATAAGGGAAAGGTATTTTGTATCCATGGGTTGGAAGAATTAATATTGTTAAAATGTCAATATTGGGGCGCCTGGGTGGCTCAGTGGGTTAAAGCCTCTGCCTTCGGCTCAGGTCATGATCCCAGGGTCCTGGGATCGAGCCCCGCCTCGGGCTCTCTGCTCAGTGGGGAGCCTGCTTCCTCCTCTCTCTGTCTCTGCCTGCCTCTCTGCCCACTTGTGATCTGTCTGTCAAATAAATAAATAAAATCTTTGAAAAAAAAATTAAAAAATAAAATAAAATAAAATGTCAATATTACTGGAAGCCATTTATAAATCCAGTGCAATCCTTATCAAGATTTCAATGGCATTTTTTTACAGAAGTAGAAAAAAACACTCCTAAAATTTATATGGAACCCCAAAAGTCCCCCAAATAGCAAAAAAAAAAAAATCCTTAAAAAGAACTACACAGGAGATAAGACATTTCCCAATGTCAAGCTATCCTATAAAGCTATACCCATCATAACAGTATGGTACTGGCATAAAAACAAGCAGACCAATAGACCAGAACTGAGGGCAGAGAAATAAATCCAAGCATATAAGGTCAACAAATATCTGACAAGGGAGCCAAGAATCCTAGATGGGGAAAAGACAGTCTCTTAGGTAACTGGAGTTGGGATAATTAGATATTCACATGTAAATGAATGAAACTGGACCCATATCTTACACCTCTCACAAAAATTAATTCAAAATAGATTAAATACAAATATAAGACCTGAAACCATGAAACTCCTAGAAGAAAACAGGAAAAAAGCTCCTTGACATGGGTTTTTGCAACCCACCTCAAACACTTTATTTCTATTCCCACATTTTCTTCCTAAGTCTCCCTGTGGAGATGAGTAATATTTCATCATGTTGATGTAACATCATTTATTAATCATTTGTTTTATGGTAATATGAGTTGACTGTAATTTATTTGCTATCGAATACAAAGCTGCGATGCTGCACTATAAAAGTTTTGGAAGGCTTTATTACTACCAATGGTTTGTGCTATTTCTCTTTTGAAATAGTTTAGGAGCTCTCAGGGACCCAGCAAAAAAAGAAGATGGCACATTCCAAAGGGTTTTACTCAAGACAGTTTAATGAAAGGACTGTTTACCAATGCATGGGTAGGATTAAATGTACCAGCAAGGATAGGTTAAGTACACAGAGACTAGCAAAAGTAAGATACCATCACCAAGCCATTAAACCTGAAGTGCAAAGACAGGGAACTTGGTAAGAAGTGGTACTGTGGTAAAGGTTGCCCACATGAGCTGTAGGGTTGGAAGAAAATAGCCATGGCTAGGACTATGATGACTGGGAAGGGTGGGATAAATACTCCTACCTTTCTCTCCTCCTGCCTTCCCATTGCCTGCCATGTGGCCCATTGGCTGAGCCAGCTGGAAGCCAGGGAAGGGATGTGGGTGTAGAGAAGGTATCCGGTGGTATAGAGGTCAGCCTCCTGGGGCACAGAGAATGTATCTACCTGGGGATGGTAGACAGAAAATAACTAGTGTAGAAGGCCCATATTTTGTTAATTTAAAAGTTGAAGAAGCACAATATTCAAATACTTAAAATTTCAATTTTTTTCTCAGCACTCTCTGCCCCTTTCCTGTTTTATTTTACTCCATAGTACTTACTGTCCTTTAACATATTTTATAATGTAATACTTTATTTTGTTTATTTTCTCTCTCACAAGAAAGCAAGCTCTTTGAAGGCAAGAATTTTTCCTGTTTTTGCCACTGCTGTGACATCATTATATATTTGTTTTGTTTTGTTTTGTTTTTAAATATTTTATTTATTTGACTGAGAGAGATCACAAGTAGGCAGAGAGGCAGGCAGAGAGGAGAAAGCAGGCTCCCCGCTGAGCAGAGAGCCCGATGCGGGACTCGATCCCAGGACCCTGAGATCATGACCTGAGCCAAATGCAGAGGCTTAACCCACTGAGCCACCCAGGTGCCCCTATATATTTGTTTAATGAATGAATATGTTAAGGGTCCCTAGCAAACCAGAGAAGAAATCTTTATACAGGACTCTTTAAAAATATAAATAACTGAAGATATAAGGGATTTACTCTGAATGTTTAAATGTTGTAATGTGGTTTTTCAAAGCAAAGAACATACGCTTTAAATGATTTTCAAATATTCCATTATATTCATAATAAATAAAAGGAATTCAAATTTAATATAGCATATAAAAATATCTCTAATAATGCTTATTTACTAATGTGCATTAGTAAAATGAATATAGTGCTTTCTTATTTAAAACTAATAGCATTAATATAATATAATGCCAAAAAGATATAAAATAAACAAATGCTTTATGCAAGTTAATTGTCCTTTAGAACAGTATATTTCTGAATTCGAAGTCAGGACACTAAACCACATTTTTAACCCTGTTGCTTTTCTGTGTAAACTTAGAGCTGCTGTTTACTCATATTCTTCATTAAGGTCCCAGCATGAAGCAGATGTGTAATGCATATTAAGTCCCTACTATGTGATAATCACTGTAGCAGCACCACATACATAAATTATGGCAGACTGACAGTAACTGATATGTTTCCCCTTTACCCCCTATCCCCACCCTCTACCCCAGACACTAGAATTTAAGCTCCATAAGAATAAAGACCTCGTTTTTCTTGTTCACCACTGTATTTCTGACTATTGCACTAGAACTTGGCACATAGTAGATGTTCATTAAATGTTTTTTGGAATGAATGTTTGTACTCAGCAGCAAATATTAGAGCAAAGAATTTATAGGCCATTTTGTTTATATAAGAATAGCAGCAGTTGGTCTTTCTTTTTTTAAAAAAAAGATTATATTTATTCATTTGACAGAGAGATCACAAGTAGGCAGAGAGGCAGGCAGAGAGAGAGGGGGAAGCAGGCTCCCCACTGAGCAGAGAGCCCGATGTGGGGCCTAATCCCAGGACCCTGAGATCATGACCAGAGCTGAAGGCAGAGGCCTAACCCACTGAGCCACCCAGGTGCCCCTGGCCTTTCTTTTCAATGAGCTTACAAGGAAGATAAGACATCCTTGTGTAAGAGACACAAGCAAAATGTTATTGGAGAAAAGGAAGCTGACTCAGCTTACTTAGCTCAGGATGCCCAACTCCCCACCTGGGAGCTATCTGTCCTTAGGCACAAACCTTTCCTTGCAGTATAAGCTTCATTGACATTAAAATAAAGTCATAATGGCACACACTTCATAGGGCTCTTGGGAGAATTAAATGAAATAAAGTATATAACAAGCTTAGCAAAATATCAACAGATAGCAAGAATTCACTAAATGTCAATTGTTAGTGCTTATAGTTCCAACTAAAAAGTTCTGTGATTTAATTAAGTGCTATAAAGTGTGTTTTACATAAAGTTGAAAAAATATTTCCTGGTATTACCTCTGATAATTACAGCTCATTCTTATTTAGCTAATTAGTTTTATTGGACCTGCACCTAAACTTCATGGCCTATGCCTCACCTCAAAGAACAAGAAAATTACTATTCATGAATTAACATTATTGAATAAAAGTGATTATATAGGAATGAGCAACCTTCTTAACCAACTTCTAATCATCCATATTATGGGGAAACAGGGCTTTTATTAAAAATGGAGAATTGGGGGCACCTGGGTGGCTCAGTGAGTTGAGCCACTGCCTTCAGCTCGGGTCATGATCTCAGGGTCCTGGGATCGAGCCCCACATCGGGCTCTCTGCTCAGCGGGGAGCCTGCTTCCTCCTCTCTCTCTGCCTGCCTCTCTGATTACTTGTGATCTCTGTCAAATAAATAAATAAAATCTTTTTTAAAAAAATGGAGAATTGTTCATCAAACTAGGAAACTCTGCTAATCTGTGGAAGTTATCATGAGAAACTCCCATGGATAACTTCCATGAGCTCACTCATCTGTAGAAATGTCATTTGTGTAATATTATCTACCACTTACTTACTTCTGACATTATTCAAGACTATATGCCTTCTTCCACAAGGTACCTATGCTTTGATCTGTAAAATACTATCTTTAACCACAAATGCCTGGGTCAGAAAGTCTTATAGAGCAAAGTACCATCAGAAATAGTCAGAATTATCTAAATACTGAATCATTTATTAGTAGTTGAGCAAGATTATCTCCTGGACAGTTAGTCATGCAGATTTTTAGGTTCACAGATGTAACATTTTTATGTATAAAGTCAAAGACTGATATTTCTAATTCAAACATCACACAGATATGAAGAGACTCACATCCAACATTTTAATCTATTTTCCACTAATAAGTATTTGAAAAACAAAAGCACCCAAATCCTAATTATTCAAGCATGTAATTAAAATTCAGCATGAGAGGGTGCCTGGGTGGCTCAGTCATTAAGCTCTGCCTTTGGCTCAGATCATACTCCCAAGGTCCTGGGACGCAGCCCCACGGTGGGCTCCCTGCTCAGTAGGAAGCCTGCTTCTCCCTCTCCCACTCCCCCTGCTTGTGTTCCCTCTCTCACTGTCTCTCTCTGTCAAACAAATAAACAAATCTTTAAAAAATACAATTCAACATGAGAAGCCTTCTGAAAGATGTTTGATAGTGACACACTTGGCTGAGTTTTTATGTATACACACACAAATTCTGTCTCTGCATTTATCTCCTATACAGCAAGGGTATTAGAACATGTAAATATGTGCTACAACTGCTAGAACTCTGGAACAATATTGTAATCTAAAAAAGTCAATGTTGATTTATTCCAGACATCATTTGACAAAATGGTACATCAAAAAGAAGTAAAATATTATGAGGTTTTGTTGCATATAAGGTACACATATACTTTCAAAGAAAAAGAGTAGGGAAAGAGAGCATCTTTAAATGTCTTCAAGATTAACGCCAAGACATTCTGAACTGGCCATGTCACAGGATATCAGAAGAATGTGTAACTTAATTACCATCTTCACACATACATGCTATAGTTTTTAGAGACAGTTTTCACTTGGGCCTATTTATTCAGACAGTATTATATTCCCAACAATAATAATGTTTATTTCTTCATCCCATTTAAATCAGGTTTAAGCAACCAGCTGTAGCATGTTGAATTTTTAAGAAACACAGTCAGTCCAGTTTCATGAATTTGGGCTTTTTATTCCATATTTGAATTTATTTTACCTAGAAAGGAAAAAGAGTTATAGCAGTACCTAGTATGGTACCATGAAAATAGCGGACGTCTAATAAATACTTATTACTATCGAAGTTAAAAGAAACACTGATCTGCACTCTGCATGATATGTTGGAAAGAACCATATTGCTTGCAAAAAGTATAAACATTTGGTGAGGCATGTAAATCTTAGGCAATTTTTGAAATGATTATTTTGCAGGTGGTCTCATCTACTACAGAAAGGATAAAATGTTACAACTATGATTAAGAGTCATTAAAGTATAAAGAACTGCTTAGAAAAGCAGACTCTAAAAAAAAAAAAAAGAAAGAAAAGCAGACTCTAAGGAATGCTGAAAAGTCTTACTCTTTGTATTGTGATCTGATGGCCTCTGCAGCAGATGAATTCAGAAGAGAACCCCAGCAGCAGACCAGCAGGATAGAAGGAGGGAAACCAAGTGGGGACAGAGCCAGCCTGATGGCTGTGACTCTAAAGTTTGCTCCAATTTCAGCTTCTAAAGGGACATATGAAACTTGAGTCCAGGCCAGCTTAATGTTGATAGTCATCATCTTAAATATGGCAGGTGAGAGCATGTCACCAAAAATTGATTAAATGGGAAATGCTATTATCCAATAGATGGCAGTTTTGTGTTTGGAGAGGGAGTGGTTGTCTGGGTTATAGGAGAGCCTTAGCCAGTGTACTGCAGACGAGAGAACACTGGGATAGGATCCAGATCCCCCAGAGAGAAGGGCTGGCAAGACGAGTCAGCTTTCCAGACCCAGACAGTTTGGCCAGCCAGGGCTTGGGGCTGGAATCCATCACCAGCAAAAAATGAAGTCCAAACATAGAATAGAGGCAAGAGCTTAGGCATACAGTAGGGCTGGAATTGGGACCAAGGAGCTTAATACTGGTGGCCACAGTGTCATTTATATAGGCACACTCAGCAGCAAACTTTGGGCAATAGATAAGGTCCAGACACTGTTTCTTGATGGGAATGAAATTCCTGACAGCCTGTCAAGCTTGACTCTCACTGAGTAACAATTTGATGATACTGTGTCTACAGGTTGATGTTAAAGTCATACCTGCTTCTTGGGCATGGCGATACAAGAAATGTCAGTTTGAAGTGTTTGATTTTTATTTTGGAATAAATTTAAATAAACTCAAACTTAATTAAAACTGACCATTCACTTATATACTACAACGTCAGCTCCACAAAAATCCTCTTTGTCTCTTTGTTCACTGAAATATGCCATATGCCTAACTGGTACTCAGCTAAATTTCAATAGGTATTTGTCAAGTTAAAGAATGAATTAGCCAAATACTAAGTGCCATCACATGATCTGAAAGCTTCAACGCATGCCCTGACAGAGACCCTGCTCTCCTGTAGCAGCACCGCTGAAACTGCTGAAAATCAAGCCCAGAACTTTATACTGCAACTGACTGAACTACAATGCAGGTTGAACTCCCAGCTTCAGGAGGCATCCACTGTTAAAGTGAGGGTACTGGCTGGGAAAGGACGGGATCCTGAAAGTTGGAATGTAGGAAGACTCTGCTGATGCTGGGGCCATTGAGCCCCTAATTCAAATGAGTCTTCTTTGACAGGGGAAGCAGACCCTCTGCCCAAAATGAATGAGGCCTCTCCACTCCCAAGAGAAGAGAACTCTCCACCCCAGCATGAGGGGATTAATCCTGACTGAGAAAACCGTCATGGCCTCTCCTGAGGCACGTGCCATGCAAGACATAGCTTAGTCTCCTCAGGACCAACCACTACCACCCCTCTTTGCTTCCAGATCTAAGACTTGACTCAAACCTCAAAAGGTCCCTAAAATTGAGGTACAAAGTGTGACCCATAAAAGGTATGCTACACTCCTGCAAAATATTTAAACATTCTAATTTATATTAACAGAAATAGGGAAAACATGTATGGAAATGGATATTGAGGATGTGGGATAATAGCGGAAGGAACATAAACTGGATCAGGGTGAATTGATTAATATGGGCTCACCAAGCAGAAATTCTGTATTGCATGTTGCAGCTTGGGGAGTTAGGAAGGGCTCTAACAGTTTCTTTGCTTAGTTGGCTGAAACATAGACCAAATGGTAGCCCACAGTGAGCAAGGTGGAAATGCTGGACATGCCTTAGTTTAATGTAGAAGAAGGGTCTCAAAGATTAGATTAGAGTGGACTTATCTTTTAAGACCTACTCACTCACTCACTCCAGAATACATACCTTTCATCAAGACTATGAGAAACAAATTTGTGAGGAGAGCTCCAGCATCCTTGAAGATCACTCTTCTCTGGAGACTAGACCTTACAGTGGGGACAGTGGTCACTGAATTGGGAAACCTAAATGTACGAGATTAAGTGGATCCTGGTGTGGCAGGGGTGAAATGAGCACATTCAACTATCAAAGGCAATGTGGGCATGGTTACTGTAAGAGAGCAGAGTTAAAGCAATAGTCAGAATAGTCCAACTCACACAGTCCTATGGCACTGGCTAGCTCATCACAATGTTCCTAGAAGTGAAATAAATAGGCAGTCTACAAGAGTCTTACATGATCAGTATAAACAAAAAAGTTCTAAATCAATTGAACAAAAGTCTAAGTAGAATCATAAAAACAGAGAGCCATGGTCTCTCAATTATTTCCCAGACTTGAGCGAGTGTACAGTCCCAGAACCCCTTGAATGAAAGAGAGACCAAATCTCCTTAAAGAAGGACCCCGCTGGGGCGCCTGGGTGGCGTTAAAGCCTCTGCCTTCAGCTCAGGTCATGACCTCAGGGTCCTGGGATCGAGCCCGCATCAGGCTCTCTGCTCAGCAGGGAGCCTGCTTCCCCACCCCCCTCTCTGCCTGCCTCTCTGCCTACTTGTGATCTCTCTCTCTCTCTCTAAGAAATAAATAAATCTTTAAAAAAAAAAAAAAAGGACCCCGCTATAATGCCAAAAATGTATACTATTAATGTTTCCCCCCGTCTTTCCTACAGGGATCGTGGGCTCTTTAGAAGAGGATCTGTGCCTAGGGAAAAGAAAATAATCAGATTTTTCCACGGATTACTGGACACTGGCTCTGAACTGACACTAATTCCAGGAGACTCAAAATATCACTAAGGTCACCAGCCAGAGTAAAGTCTTATAAAATTCAGGTGGTCAATGGAGTTTCAGCTCAGGTCCACCTCACAGTAGGCCCAGTGGGTCAACCAAATCCAGTGGGCCAACCAAAATAACCCAGTTTTGGAACTCATAATTAGAATAGACATACTCAACAGCTGGCAGAATTCCCACAATTGTTTCTTGACTTGTAGAATTCATGTTGTTATGGTGGGAAAGTCCAAGGGAAGCCACTGGAACTGCCTTTACCTAAGAAAATAGTAAACCAACAGCAACACATTCCTAGAGGGGTTGCAGAAATCAGTCCTACCACCAAGGATTTAAAAAATGCAGAGATGATGAGTCCCATCACATTCTCTTCAACGAGCCTACCTGACTTGTACAAAAAACAGATAGAGCTTGGAGAACAACAGTGGACTACTCTAAGTTTAAGGATGTGGTGACCTCAATTGCAGCTGCTATACCAGATGTGTTTTCACTGTTTGAGCAAATTAACACATCCCCTAGTACCTAATGTGCAGCTCTTGATCTGGCAAAAAGCCTTTTTCTCCATCCCCATCACTTATGTCCACCAGCAGTAGTTTGCTTTCAGCTGGCAAAGCCAGCAAGGTCTTCACTATTCTACCTCAGGAGTCTATCAACTCTCCAGCCCTAAATCATAATTTAGTTCACAGAGATCTTGGTCACCTTCCCCTCCACAAGACATCACAATGGTCTATTACACTGATGATATTAGACTGATGAGATCAAGCAAGCTGTACTCTAAACTGATTGGGAAGACATTTGTGTGTCAGTGGGTAAGAAATAAATCTGACAAAAATCGAGGGGTCCAGTGGTGTGGGGCATGTCAAGATACCCCTTCCAACATGAAAAATAAGTTGTTGCATGAAGCCCCTCCTACAGTCAGAAAAAGAGGCACAACATTTAAAGGCCCTCTTCAGGTTTGGAAGCAACATATCCCTCATTAGGGCGTGCTACTCCAGCCCATTTACCAAGTAACCTGAAGAGCTGCTAGTTTTGACTGGCGCCCAGAATAAAAGAAGACTCTGCTACAGGTCCAGGCTGCCACGCCAACCGCTCTGCTCCTTGGGCCATGTGATCTGGCAGATAGAGATCCTGTTCAAAGCCTCTGGCAGGCCCCAATCAGCAAATCGCATTGCAGGCTCTAGCGTTTTCGGAAAAAGCCCTGCCATCTTCCACAGATAACTATTCTCTTTTAAGAAATGCTCTTGGATTTGTACTGGGACTTATAAGAGACTGAATGTTTAATCATGGGCCACCAGGTTACCAAGCAACCCCATTGCCCATCATGAGCTGGATGCTATCTTCCCCATCAAGCCATAGGGTTGGGTGTACACAGGACTCCCATCATCAAAAGGAACTCCTATATACATGACTGAGTTCAAGCAGGCTCTGTGGCATAAATAGGTTATATAAAAAAGTAGCTCAAATGCCATGGTCCTTACTCCTGCTACATTAATTTCTCCCTCCCAGGTTGCACCTATGGCCTCCCAAGTAATTTACTATGATCAACTGACAGAGGAAGAGAAGACTCAGGTCTCATTTACAAATGACTCTGCACAATATGCAGGCGCCACCGAAAAGTGGATAGGAGCAAAACTACACGCCCTTTCTGGGACATCCTTGAAGGACAGTTGTAAAGGGAAATCTTCCTAGTGAACAAAACTTTAGGCAGTGTACCTATTTATTCACTTTGCTTAGAAGAAAGAATGGTCAGATATACAATTATTTATCGATTTATGGGCTGTTGCCAATGGTTTGACTAGATGGTCAGGGACATGAAAATATGATTGGAAAATTGGTGACAAAGAAATTTGGGGAAGAAATACATGACTATATCTCAGTGTGCGCAAAAAAACATGAAGATATTTGTGAGTGTTCCATGTGATGTTCACCCAAGAGTGACCTCAGCAGAGGAAGATTTTAATAATAGGTATGTGTTCTGTAGATCCTGTCAGCCTCTTTCCCCAGCCAGCCCCTGTCATCACCCAAGGGGCTCATGAATAAAATGGCTAGTTAACAGGGATGGAGGTTATGCAGGGGCTCAGCAACATGGACTTCCATTCACCAAGGCTGACCTGCCTATGGCCATAACAGAGAGCCCAACCTGCTAGCAGCAAAAACCAACACTGAGTCCCTGATATCACTTCATTTCCTGGAATAATCATCCAGCTATCTGGTAGCAGGGTGATTGCGTGGGGTCCCTTCCATTATAGAAGGGGCAGAGCTTTGCTTTTACAGGAATAGACACTTACTCTGGATGTTGATTTGACTTCCTTTAATGCAATCCTTCTGCCAAAACTACCATCTGTGGACTTACAGGGTGTCTTATGCACTGTCATTGTATTCCACACAACACTGCTTCTGATTAAGGAACTCACTTCACAGTAAAGGAGGTGTGGCAATGGGCCCAGGTTCACAGAATTCCCTGGTCTCACTATGTTCTCCACCATCCTGGAGCAACTGGCTTGACAGAACGATAGAATGGCCTTTTGAGGATTTAGTTATAGCACCAGTTAGATGCCAATACCTTGCAGGGCTGGAACAAGGTTTTCCAGAAGGCTGTGTATGCTCTGAATCAGTGTTCAATATGTGATGTTATTTCTTCCATAACCAGAACTCATGGGTCCAGAAATCAAGGGATGGAAATGGGAGTAGCAGCATTCACTATTACTCTTAATGACTCACTAGCAAAATTTTTGCTTCCTGTTCTTGCAACTTTATGTCTGCTGGCCTGGAGGTCTTAATTCCAAAGTAAGGAAAGCTTTCACCAGGAGACACAACAATTATTCCATTCAACTAGAAGTTAAAATTGCCACCTGGCCGCTTTGGACTCCTTATGTCTCTGAAGCAACAGGCAAAGAAAGGAGTTATTGTGCTGTTTTGGATGAATGATTCTGACTGCTAATAGCATATTGGACTGCTACTCCACAATGGAAGGTAGGAAGAGTACGTCTGGAATAGGAAAATCCCTCAATATTCCAATGTTTTGTGATTAAGGTCAAGAGAAAACTACAAAAATGCAATCCAGGAAGAATTACCAATAGCCCACACCCTTCAAGAACAAAGGTTTGGTCACCTCATCAGGTAAACAACTATGACCAACTAAGGTGCATAATGAAGACAAGGAGAATACAGAATGGGTAGTAGAAGAAGGTAGTTATAAATAACAACTATAACTATATGACCAGTTACAGAAATAAGCACCATAATTGTCATGAGTTTTTTCTCCTTATTTTGTTGAGAATATGTCTGCACATGTATTAGTGTATATATGTGTATCTTTATTTTATTTCCGCTCTTATTTCCCTATTATGTAACATAAAATGTATTGACTTTATATCATATTTAAGGATTGTTCATTTTACATCATAGTATTTAAGTTATAGGATATCAAAGAATAGTAAATAACACCCAAGGACTTTACCTCCTCTTCTAGAGAAGGGGGCATTTTCAGTTATATGGAGGTTAGTCGTATTGTCTTAAATGAAATTATGCTTGTTATTGTCTTCATTTGGAGAGTAAGTATGGTTTGAAGAGATGCTTATAGGTGACAAGTTGATAAGAGTGAACTTGTGATGGTTCATTTTAAGTGTCAACTTGACTGAGCCATGGGGTGGCCTGGTATTTGGTAAAACATTATTCTGAGTATCTCTATGAAGGTGTTTAACCTTTAAGTCGAGAGACTGAGTGAAGTAGATTGCTGTCTCTAATGTGGGTGGGCCTCATCCAATCAATCAAAAGCCTAAATAGAACTGAAAGGCTGACCCTCAAGTAAATAACAGGGAATTCCTCCTGCCTGCCTGTCATTGAGCTGACCCATCAGCTTTCTCCTGCCATCAGACTAAGATTCAAAAACATCAGCTTTTTGGGGTTTCCAGTTGCTGTCCTTTGTGCTAAAATGACACCATCAACCTTCCTGGTTTTGGAGCCTTTGGACTAGAACTGGAACTGGAACTATGCCATTAGCTCTCCTAGATCCCCAGCTCGCTGAGGGCAGATTTTGGAACTTGCCAGCCTCCATAATCACATAAGCCAATTTCTTATTTAAAAAAAAAAAGAATACACACACACACACATACACACACTTGTATATGTATTGTACAATATCAGATATATTCTACTTATTCTGTTTCTTTGTAGAATCCTAATACATGGAGTTGCAGGGCTGGTTAATTCAGCAGCACAGAAGTATTAGGGAGAAGATTCTTGCCACCTTCTCAGTCTGCCATCTTAGCATCCTGCTTATCATCTTACGCTGATTCCTCTCATGGCCCCAGTGGCTGCAGCAGCTTCAGACATCACTTCATCCAGACTGAGAGTCAGAATAATGTTATTGTTTTTTAACATGTTTCTTTTTAAAAGCAAGCCTTGGGGAGAAACAACCCCAGGATATTTCCCCTCATCAAAAGATAAAATGATGATTGGACAGAAATATCACATACCTCTTCTTAACCCAGTCTCTAGAGAACAGAATAAAATTACAGTGATTGGCTAAGAGTAGTCAGATTTTATCCCCTTGAGACAAGGGATCTGAGTGACTTTCCCTGAGCCAATGGCCACCCAGCAGGTGAACAAATGAACAAGTTTTAACAGCAAGAAAGAAGGGGAACATAAGCTTAAAGCAAACACCAGGATCTGCTCTATGTATCCTGCCCTAGGATAGCTCTCCATTTCCATGTAGATGGGAAGCTTGAAATTTCCTAATGATGCCAAACCTCAAAATCAGATTTTCCCATTAAGTGATAAAGAGCTAAAGAGTCCACAACTCGGGTCTCCACCCACCCCTTCAAGACTGAAGCATTCACTGCAACAGCTGTTGGCACTATTGGCACCTTCAGTTTTTATCTGATTCCTCCACGGGAACTGACTTCAGCTGAAGAAAGAACCCTCATTCATCAGGTTGCACTGGGGTGGAAATAGAAGACTGGCCCATCCAGGAAAAGAAAGGTGCAGCCCAATTTGCCTCAGTGCTGAGGTCATCCCAGACTTCCCTGTAGCATTGGTTGAGGTCTTTATTATGACAGCATTCTAGTTCAATCTCTCCTTTCGCCCAATCCTGCTTTCTTCACTCACCTCCTTCCACCCCACCCTCAGGCCAAGAGCCCTCCCAGATAAACTTCCCATATCGAAATCTCAGAGCCTGTTTCAGGGAAAATCCAACCTGCTCAGGAGAAGACAGAGGGGATGGACCACAGTTGATGGGATATTCAGATATGCTCCATTAGTGGAGACTATGTTCTGACATCTTCTCCAGAGTAAGAATTGTAGCTGTGGTGAAATATATTACAACATCTGTAACTTCTGTTGTCTTAATTGGTATATAAAAGTTCAAATTTAAGATCAAATTTTTCCTAATCTAGCTGTAGAGATACATTTTTAAAAAAATAAATAAATAAATGTCTGAAAAAAGCACACAAGTATATTTCTAAAGAAAAGCTTTAAGCAAAGGATTTGCAAATGCTATTATTTTCTCCCTTTGTGCTGACACCTTTCATAAGAAGGCATAGCCAGCTTGGCATAAATTGCTTTAAAAGCAGTGATCAAAATACATTAAATTCATCTGTCCCCATGAGAAGGAAACATCATTATGAGGCAGTGCCTAGGATTTCAAAACCTATTTGGAGATTTTTCAAAGGGCCTCCCATTAATAACACCTAAAATGTACAAGGTGCAGCCTTGGAGATACAAAAAAGTTATATTGCCTTAAGGAGCTTATACCCTAGTGGAGTAGACAGAGAAGTGGGAAAATGTAGTATGAAAAATGTAGTAGTTGGACTCAGTTGCAGTAGTAGCGAAAAATGCAGTAGTTGCACTCAGTTGACACATCAAGTATAAGGAAGGAAAGGAAAGAGGTAAGAAATGATGTTGGAAGGGTACATAGGTATTAGATCATGAAAAGTCTTCCTAATATGTCAAATTTAAGAGTTTAAACTTTATTCTAGAAGATAGAGAAAATTTAAAAATTCAAGCATGGTGGCCATGGGCAGAGTTGCTGACAGTCATACCCAGAACAGATTTAGAGGCACAACTGAGGTAGGTAGGTAAAGACACCATCACAGGAATCCAGCCAAGAAGTAGCAAGGACTTGAGAAAAGGTGACAGAAACATATAAATCATAAAAATCAGTGAATCATAGAGATATTTTCAAAGTACTATGAAGAAGGCTTGGGTAACATTTCGACGTGGGTCTTTGGTGAGATACAAACACGTTTGCTTTGAAAAATCTTGGGAATTTTACTGGCCATTTAGTGCCCACCATACAATGTTAGTCAGTTGTCCTAACTGATCCTATCTCTAAAAGAGAAACCTTCACCAAGTCATTATAATCCCCAATAGTACCATATTTCTCTGGTTTTCTTGGTTCTAACCCCTTCCATTTCCATGGTAACCCATGTAATAAAGGTAACAGAAAAAAAGATTTCTGGCGTCTGTATTTTTCAGGGCTCTTGTTTTTCTTTGATGTTTCAAAAAGTAGTCCTTGTACCAAATTTTAATTATTCTGAGGAAATAACAAGTCAACTAAATATTACCAAAAGGGGAAGATACATTTTGTAACTTTCCTAATCTATACTCTTCTTCAAGGGAAGCCATAGCTAAACCCAAACTGATATTGATAGATGTTAATAATGTTCCCAAGAATGATAAGCTGGGATTTACAAAAGCAACAGGAAGGCCAGGCTGGCCACTCAATGTTATGCCACCTGGAAGAGATGATCACAGATAGTAAAGACAATGGGGGAGGGGGAAAAAAGTAAAAGTTCTGTTCTTTTCCAAGTTCACTCCAGTGGTCTGCTTTTAATATTGGATCTTCTTATGAGTAATACCAGCCCTCTATAGTCAGTCTCAGGAATCTGCAAACTTAATTTTTTGATACTCGTACATAATGCCGTAAGTTTGAAATAGAGCAAAAGACAGTAATTTCAAAAAAAGGTAAGATATGGGCTAGAATAAAGTATCACCATTATTTCAGTCACATATTACCCACTTTTCTCATATATAGGTTCACAGTAAAATGGATAGTGAAGGAGGAAGAATAAAAACTCTAAGCCCTAGTCCCAAAGCTATCTTACATATGTAAACATGTTCACTCCCATTTATCACAAATGTGTATGAAGTGAGGTTGAAACATCTGGGGTATGAGGCACCAGGTGGTATCATCAAGCAGGAATGTGTTACACCCATTCAAAGCAGTGAGATCTGCCCAGCAACATCAGGTTGGACCTTATAGAACTTCTTCCACATGCCTGCTTCCAGTTGCCATGTCTACCTTGCTGACTCCTATTATTTGGATCCAATTTGGGGTATCTAGTGTCTTTTCTACTTCACCCTTGGCATTGCTCCTTCAATAACACAGTAATCGCCTCTGAATCTATTACATTGCTACTTTCTCCTTAAATTAAGTTTGAGGACACCAGCAGATCTCCAGGATTGACTGTTATGTACCCAGTGTCTGGTGTTCCTAGAGTTTGTGCAGTACATGATATTAGGATCCATCAATGAGCCACAGAAAATCAACACATTAAGATTGGGCGTTCAAAATTGGATTGTGATGAGGGTTACCCAATGTATAAACTTGCTAAAAATCATTAAACTGTACACTGAGAATGGGTCAATCTTATAATATGTAAATTATACCTCAGTAAACTGAAAGAAACAGTTTGGTCAGATAATGGAAGTAGGTAGCACAAGTTTGGACTGACACTGAACCCAACCAAAAAATAAGTAAACATAGAGGATGCTATCATCTTGACAAGGGCTGACCACACAGAAAATCAGTTCACTGGGGCAAATCATAGGATCTGTTAGTTACATCAGCTCCCAGTCCCCAGAAAATTGGGGGTATTACTAAAAACCTAGTAAAAGATAGCATTGTTGTTGGTGTTGGTGATTCGGCATAGTTACCATTGGGATCCCAAGACGAGGTCCCAGTTGTAAGGAAAAGCACCGCAACAAGGAACTTACGTTTGTCTAGTTGGGCTTTAGTATGCCAACCAATTCTATTTAATTTAAGGAACCCCCCCCCCCAAAAAATGATTACAAAGGTATGATGTCATTTATAAAACCAAACAACAAAGTGTTGGCTAGAACACTGAAAGAACCAGGACAGGACTGACAGCCTTGGGCAGCCCTCAGTTACACGGCAAGACTGGGCTGTGGTGCACATCTAAGGCCTTAAGTTCAAGTACCTCATGCACTCGGTGACCCTTCCACGCAACTGGTCCCGGGACTCAAAGAACATGAGCATTGGCCACTGAGGCTTCCTGCTGCAGCACCACCTTGAGATCGTCAGGCCCCCAGGCATCAGCGGCCACGGCAGAGCTGCCACAAAGCTGTCCCTGTAGCCCAGGCCCCAAACCGGCAGTGACTTCTACTTGCACTGCCTCTGCAAGAAGCCCGTATTGGTGGACCCTGCGTTCCAAAGGCGTGGCATAACGCCACGGCAGCTGCCACACGTGTGCACGCTCAGGTGCCAAGCACAAATATCAAGATCTGCTCAGTCTAGTGGCACCCAGAATTCTGAGACCTGGGAGGGAAGTTTCACCAGACCCTGGAACCAGAGCCCAGTGCCTCACAGTGACAACCAGCGGCGGTCCAGGAGGCCCCGGGCCACCCAGGGCGCACCAGGCTCACCCCTGTCTAGTTGGCCTGTTTTATGGCCCTGCAGTGGTAGCTGCTGCCCAGGATCGAGCCCGTCACTTACGCCTTCCAGGCCCTTGGGACCACCTCGACCTCCCAGCAGCCAGTCATGCGAGCGGTTCACACCGCCCACCGGATCCCTGCGGTGCCCGTCCCCAGCGTGGCCGGCCTGGCCCCAGCTAACATGGTCGCCGGGCAGGTCGCGGTCACTCAGGCGGCCACACTGGTCCCTCCTAAGCCAGGGCCTCAAGATCCGCGTGCAGATCACAAAGCAAAAGGGAAAGTGGAACCTATTCCTGCGATTAGCGGAGCCACAGTAGAAGCCGCTAACCGGGTCATTCAGTTGTGGCAGACCTCCCCATCCGGACTGTCACCAGAGTACAACAGGCAGCTCCAGGTCGCCAGCAGCCACCTATAAACACTGAACAGCAAAACAGGACTCACGTGATGCCAGTCGGCGTCGCGGGCCACGGCCAGGTGAACAAGGCATTGAAAGTGGCCTGCACAGGCTGGCGACACGCGTGGGCATCGGCGTCCCTGCCCACGAAGTGCCGGAACCGCGACCAGTCCAGAGCGCAGGTGGCGAGGGCTGCGTCTTCACCCTGCACGTGGGAACGCCGCCGGCAGCCACGAGCGAGGCTCCGCGTGCAACTCGAGCCGCCGCCGGGAGAGCTTTTCTTCCTTAAACGTCAACTCTGTGCAGCCAGAAGGAGACACGGCCCCTCACCCAAGCTCCCAGCGCATCCTCTCTGTGGTAGACCGCCAGGAGGCTGAACTTCACCTTAGCGCTGGAGACACGAAATGCAAGTGGCCTTCAGTTGAAGACGGAAGTCGCGCCAGCACAAACCCACGTGCACGGAAACCTGCGTGGGGCGGTGTCTCCCCACCCCGCGCTCGGCTTTCCGAGGCGAAGAAAAGTGTGCCCTTCCGGGTCCTTCCGAGGGGGCGGGACGCCTGGTGAGGGAAGACCTGCCAGGACCCTGGCCGCGGCCACCCCGCCACCGTCAGGGGACCCCGAGGACCAGACGCTATGTAAAACAGTACTTTGTTGTTCACATGTGGAATTAGAATATTTGGAAGTGTACTTTATTTCTTCTTCTTCTTCTTCCTTCTTCTTCTTCTTCTTCTTCTTCTTCTTCTTCTTCTTCTTCTTCTTCTTCTTCTCTTCTTCTTCTCCTTCTTCTTCTTCTTCTTTTTTACAAAATAAGAGAGCCTTTGACATTTCAGATCCGTCCATTTCTACTCCAGACATTGAAGAATCACACCAGACCTTTTGTGTGGGTTTCAGTAAGACACAGTACAGTTTTGTGTCCAGCCTATGGCATAGTTTACTTGTTGTGTCTGTCCAGTTAAGATTCAGGTGGAGTTACTTGATGACATCTGCAAGTTTTCCCTGTTAGAGCAGGGGCCTGAGGCATTTAATGCACCTCCATTTCAGTGTGTAGGATGGCCCGACAGACTGGACAGACCGCCACCTCCTGTCACCCTGAAGGAAAGAACTGCCGGGCTCACCAGAGCTGTGCTGAACTGTTTCTCCTTCCTGCTCCTTGTGGTAGTTCTTGTTTCTTTGTGTTGACTTTGTCCCTGGCATGATTTTCCACCCTAAGTAAAACAAGTCTCCTAAGGATTGTGTATGCGTAAGGAATAACACGGAGGACATGGGGAGATGGAGAGGAGAAGGGAGTAGAGGGAAATTGGAGGAGAAGAACCATGAGACACTATGGACTCTGAAGAACTAACTGAGGGTTTTGGAAGGGATCAGGGTGGGAGGTTAGGTGAGCCTGGTAGTGGGTATTCTGGAGGGCACATATTGCATGGTGCCCTGGGTGGAGTGCAGAAACAATGAATTCTGGAACACTGAAAAGAAATTTAAAAAATAAATAAAAAATTTTTAAAAAATAAAATAAAACAACAGAACTGTTACTACTTCATTGGGGGGGGTGGGGGGGTGGGATTCAATCTTTTACCATACACTCTTTGGAAAATGTCAAAGATCTCTCAATGGCATGCTTGTGACTCGGTGTCACCGGCTCTAGGTATCCTTCAGTCCAACCATTTGTCTACCCCATGATGTTGCCGTTTGCCCTGCTCACGGGGAGCCCTTGCAGGGGTGGAACAGAAGCTGTGTTTTAAAAGCAGGGTCTTGGAAGCAAGTGCCGTGTAGCTAAGCATTGGAAATATCTAAGTCGTTTTCTCCTTTTTCTTTTTATATTTTTTATTTATTTGACAGACAGAGATCACAAATAGGCAGAGAGGCAGGCAGAGAGAGGGGGGGAAACAGGTTCTCTGCTAAGCAGAGAGCCCAATGTGGGGCTCGATCCCAGGACCCGGAGACCATGACCTGAGCCGAAGGCAGAGGCTTAACCCACTGAGCCACCCAGGCGCCCCAATTTTCTGATTTCTTTCTTTTTTTTTTTATTTGACAGAGAGAGGGATCACAAGTAGGCAGAGAGGCAGGCAGAGAGAGGGGGAAAGCAGGCTCCCCGCCAAGCAGAGAGCCCGATGCTGGGCTCGATCCCAGGACGGTGAGATCATGACCTGAGCCAAAGGCAGAGGCTTAACCCACTGAGCCACCCAGGCGCCCCCCGTTTTCTGATTTCTAATAGAAAATTCCCCTCAGTTTTTCAGAGCTGAACCAGTACTAAGGCTGACTTCTGTCTTACAAAAAATAAACTCCAGAGGAAAGGAAATGAAGGTGAGAGGATAAGCAGTAGGAACCCCTCCAGGCTTCAGTCTATGCTACCCCAGAAGAAAACCACTGGCCTTTCCAGAGTATTCCATGGGGTCCCAGTTCAGCTGTGTAAACAGAAAAAAAAGCTTTGGCCTTATTGTGAATTTCTAAATGTCATCATCATAACATTGCTTATTTAAATGTAGTTATTCTGGTATCTAATGGTTATTAAAAAACCACACCCCCACATACATATATGTATACATACCTATAATATATATATATGAGTACATATACAAACTCAATAAGGAAGACAGAAAGTAGGCCATCAGCAGACAAGAAATGCCATCAATTTCTTTTGTTTTGTTTTTGTTTTCTGTTGTTTAGTTTTTTGAAATGCCATCAATTTCTTAAAGAGAATAGCAGTTAGGAGAGTAAGATGGTGAGTTGAAATGGGGTCTCCCAAAAGATATGTCCATGTCCTAATTCCCAGAACCTATAAATATCACCTTATTTGGAAAAAGGGTCTTTCCATGTAATTAAGGATCATGTAATAAGGAGATCACCACTGATTTTCTAGGTAAGTCCTAAACCCAATGACAAAGGTCCCTGTAAGAGGGAGATTACACAGACAGAAGAGAAGATAGCCCTGTGAAGACAGGAGCAGGGACTGGAATGATGTGATTACAAACCAAGGAATGCCCACAGCCACCAGCAGCTGGACATGACAAGGAATAGGTACTCCCCAGAGCCTTTGGAGGGAGTGTGGACCTGCTAACATCTTGAGTTTGGAGTTCTGGCCTCCAGAACTGTGAGATAAATTCCTTTTGTTTTAAGCTACCAAGTGTGTGTAAATTTGCTATAATAGTTATAAGAAATTAATGTAAGTGGTTTCTAAAGAAGCTGAGAAAATTGGCCTTGTAGAAATACAGAGAAGCTCATAAAACACTAATTGGAAGCAAGGAATGGAATATGAGGTTAAATGCAGGAATTAATTGAAAGTAAGTGAAAGTTACAATTGTCCCTAAGACTACTTGCTCATCCCAACAAGCAGAATACCATCATCCGGACATTTACCACCCTAGCAAAAAATATGATAGATTCTTCTCTATAGAAACTTCCCTGTGGAGAGAAGCAGGACAGCTGACATGACTGTTCCCCAAACACCCTAAAAAAAGGTCAATTCACTGGCAAGTCCAGCCCACACCCATGGAGCTCTCAATCAGCTTTTCATTGCTTTATTTTTTTAGTGAATAACCAGTAAGGAAGGAACCCCCATATAAAGAGAGGCTAGAGATAAACAGGGAATGGTTGGAGAGAGTGGAGGAGTCCGAAAAAGTTGAAATAATCCAAAGAACAAGAGAGAAGCAAAAAAGAGAAGGCAGTCTTTTTTGAATAGACTCAGAGATGTCTGCCAGGGAGGGCAACCACGCTCTCTCCTCAGTGTCTGAATCCACCTCCTCCCGGCCAACTCACTGGAGGCTCCAAGTTCCTTCCTTATTCACTTTTCCCTCAATTTGGGGCGTAGTAGCTGTTCTCTGGTTATTCCTTCTCCATACCTTAGAGTTCCCTCTCACCCCTTTTGGTAAATACATCTTTCCTTAGTTCACAATTGTGGAATTATATACACAATTGTGGAATTCTGGACATGAGAGTCTCCATTTTCAAGTTCCACTTTTCTTTCTAACCAATGAACTTTTGAACTGAGCCATATAAGGTTATTGTTATACAAGCAGTTCCTCATAAAATCCAACAGCGCAACCAGCATTTGAACCATAAAATTGTTGATAGGAACTTTATAAGGACAGCAAAGTTAACTAATACATACCAGGAATAGTTTTGTGTGATAGCACCAATAAAATAATCAGATAGTGATCAAAAGTGGTTCAGTCGGTCAGTACCAAATTAGCAGGGCTTTTGGTTTTTTCCTTCTCTTCCTTATCTAAATCATGTAATTACCCCTCCCTTTCTTCTCATAAAAACCTCTTGCTTTCTGCATATGAGCTAGACACTTTTCTGGTTACTCCTGAGTCTGTGCCCTGCAAATTGCAATTCAGAGACCCCAAGAAGGCCTTTGTTCTTTTTCAGTTTACCTCCTTTTCTCAATTGATGCAATGTACTTGGTTCACAATTATTTTCTCTATGCAAATTATTGGTGTGGTAATTTTTGTCCGCTGACCAGACACTGACTAACACAATAGTCAATGAGAGTCTGAATCTTTAAAATCCTGTAAAATTTAACGCTAGAGATTAGGTAAAACTCTCAGATTGCTTAAGTATAATTTTCAGTAGATGCTTAGAAGCCAAACTGAGAAAATCTGGAAAATAGAACTAGTTGAAAGATGGAAAATATTGGAAGTAAGATTGAGGTGTGGAAAGGGTAGAGAGGGAAAGAAGTGTAAGGTTGCTGATATCTTCATCTTAAAAAGTGGAGTGACCAAGATGATATATAGTCGACCAAAAATAAAGGGGTAAGTATATTATTTAAACTTACAAAGATAACCAAGACAGAAATTAAATATAGTAACACTTGTTTAGTGCTTTTAATGTATTAACTCATTTATCCTCATAATAATCCTCTAAGGAATGGACTATTATTATCCCCATTTTATAGATGAGGGAGAAGGTTCGGAAAGACCAAGTCACTTGCCTAAGGTCACACAGCTGGTAAATGGCAGAAATGGGGTTCCAGAGTGTGTGTTCCATCCATTGTACTCTACTGCCTCCTTACATGACTTTATTGGGAAGAGATGGGTAAGGAAAGTACCGGGTGATGCAAATGACTTAATTCATCTTTTAGCGGTAGATAAAGGCAATTCTTAAAACTGATGAATTAAGCAATAGTGTTAAGAGATGGAGAAGTGAGCACCAGAAGAAACAAAAACAGAAACTGTTTAAAGGGATATATAATAGTTCTCCCTAATCCATGGGGAATACGTTTCATGACCCCCAGGGGACGCCTGAAACTGTAGATAGTACCAAACCCAATATATACTGTTTTTTCCCCTATAGGCGCATACCTATGAAAATGTTCAGGCTATCAATTAGGCACACTAAGAGATTAACAAGAACCGATGATAAAATAGAACAATTATACTGTAATAAAAGTTATGTGAATGTGGTCTCTCAAAATATCTATTGTGCTGTACTCATCCTTTATGTGATAATGTGAGATAATAAAATGCTATGTGCACAGATGATGTGAGGCAAATGACGCAGACATTGCAATGTAGAGTTGGGCTACTATTGACCTTCTGCTGATTCATCATAAGGAGGATCATCTGCTTTCAAACCATGGGTGCCTATGGGTAAATGAAAACCTGGATAGCAAAACTGGGGACAAGGGGGAATTGCTGTACTCTTAGGACCAGTGCTTTGGGAAGGAAGTGGTGAACCACGGATTTGTCATTTTCCCTCATAAGTATCTTTCTGTATTATTAACATCTTACTTTAATAATCATTTATTTTAGACATTTTAAAAAACAAAATTATAAATTATCTCAGGTATGGAGAGGAAAAAATGGAATCAAGAAGCTAAACTACACAAATTATGTATTTTTTAATTTGACATGCTAATTACACAAGGATAATCTTAAATGTAAAAACAAGGAAAGTCCCCTCTTGCTTGGGGTGGAGGTATCTAACCTGAGTCCCTCAGAGAAGGAGACCTGGCAATTACTCACAACAGCGTTTGGGAAAGCCTCTACTTTCACACTTTGTAAGAGAGATGAAGCTAGTTCTCAATCTCATAAACAGATGTCATTTGAATGATAAGATGAAAAAATTTAAGCGTTGATCAGCACAAAAGACCTGCAGTGCAGAAAAGGGAATGAATGTCTGATATGTATCTTTCGTCCAACCACCAGACCTCATGTCTTATTCAAAGGATGAGCTGTCTAGAGAGTGATCTCCAGAAAGTGGGTTCTTGGAAGTGTTGCCAGACAGACTGGTGGTATGAGGACTCTTCTGTACTGTATTTATTAATCTAGAAACTCCAGAAAGTGGGTTCTTGGAAGTGTTGCCAGACAGACTGGTGGTATGAGGACTCTTCTGTACTGTATTTATTAATCTAGAAACTACCCTGGTGTCAAATATGTCTCAATCTATTATAAATTCAAAGTAGTATGTTAAGCATCAGTAAATTAAATGGTTTGGATAACAAGGGGTAAATGATAAGATTTAATAAGGGCATACCTTTAAAACGAGGTCTTTCTGGCACTGGTACTGACAGATGTTGCTTTACTGCCATCTAGTGTTCATTGCTTTAGAGACCTAAATTGAGCATAGGCTGAATTTTTTGGTTTTTTTCTTTCCTTATCTCTGAAGTAGTTCCTGTTTTTCATGGGGCCTTTTGAGACTTAAATTAAAGCACTTTTCCTAGAAAAACAATATTCATATATACACGATAAATCCATAAATAGCTTTATACTTTATAGTTCCATGAATTCTGATCTAACCCACATCTATAGGTTCATCAAGTTTATCAAGTTTTCTTAGCAAGTCACTTCACAAAGTTTATAAGAAAGGCTCAATTATTTCAGTAAGTCATCTGCTAAATTTGAATGGCAGTCACTATTACATGGCAATTACTATTAACTCATAAATACCTTGCAGTATGTGTTAGGAGTTGAGAGAGAAGAAATTCTTTTTTACCCAATATGTCAAAGAGATACACTGCAGGGGGATACAATTTCTAAATATCAGCTAAAAATTCCCACTAAATCGCATCTTTGAGTTCTCATTAAAGTAAAGGAAGTTCCCCGGGGGCCAAGGAGAAAAAAGTGAAAGAAAAAGTGGTAAGTAGGGACTACTTAGTGGCCATCCTACACTACAAGTATTTGCTGATTCCCTAAATGTAGTCCTGGAGGGGAAGGACTTCCCAAAATGTAAGATATGAAGTCTCATTCAGTGTGGGAATTAAGGTCTTTGCATAAAATTGGGACCCTCAAGAGACTACACCAGCAAAGGAGGCTTGAATGTCTGAGTTATAGTTTGAGTAGAAAAAACATTTCCCCTCTGAATTGTAAACATAACCTCTTTTATGTAGGATTTAGGTTCGAATCAATATTAACCTGATAGTTTGTATATGGGGTGTAAGAAGTCAAAGACTACTCAAAGGTGTTTGATGTTTGGCTTGAGTGGGAAAAAAAAATGGAGTTGCCATTATACAAAATGGAGAAAGCTTCAAGGGAGGGGTTGATCTTCAGTGGGGATTAGGAGTTTAGTAAGTCTGAAATGTGTATTTGACATCGAAGTGGAGGTATCTAAGTACGCGGCTGGATGTATCAGTCTGAAGTTCAGGAGTGAAGAACGGGCTGTGGAGATATCTCTAGGAGGAGTCTGCATGACCATGGGACCATAGAGACTGTCAGAGATACCAAGTGAGTACATGTGGATAGAGAAGAAGTCTAAGAGATTAAAAGTCTGGGATATTCTATATCAATAGCTCAAGGAAATAAACAAAAAGTAGTAAAACAGGGACGCCTGGGTGGCTCAGTTGGTTAAGCGGCTGCCTTCGGCTCAGGTCATGATCCCAGCGTCCTGGGATCGAGTCCCACATCGGGCTCCTTGCTTGGTAGGGAGCCTGCTTATCCCTCTGCCTCTGCCTGTGCTCTCTCTCTCCCTCTCTCTCTGACAAATAAATAAATTTAAAAAAATTTAAAAAAAAAAATTAGTAAAACAGACCCAGAAGGAGGAAAAGTACAAAAACATGTAATCCCACTGGTTAGCAAATAGAAGTTAATGAATTCAAAGTAACACCAAAATTACATAAAATACTGAAGAACGAATTTAGTGACAATATGAGAGAATTATGTGAAAGCTCTCTTAATTAAAAAACCATCATATTTGGCATTTTTATTATAATTGATAAAGAAACTCTGGAATAAAAATAATATAGCATGAAGCCATTAAAATGGATTATATAGCTGCATATTACTGACATAAATCCTTCTAGAATGGTAATACACGATAAAGACTAAAACAAGGCAGCAGGAAAAAAGTCTATAGTATGAAGTTGTCTTTTTAAATTTAGTGTGTTTAGTATATATATGAAGGAAAGTGTGGAGTAATGTATTAAAGACTATTATCAGTGACCAACATATGGCAGAGTTTCAGCTTCTACAGTAAAAATGTCTGGATGATTGATTGAATTTTTACTATGAGCACATGAACATTATTTTTTAAAAATTTTTTATTATTATTTATTTGTTTGAGAGAGAGAGAGAGAATTAGTAAGGAAGGGAGAGAGAGGGAGAGAGCATAAGCAGGGTAGAGGGAGAGGGAGAAGCAGACTCCCTACTGAGCAGGGCCCTGGGATCAGATACTTAACCGACTGAGCCACCCAGGGGCCCCTACATATGAACATTACTAACAAGCTTGACATTATTTTTAAGATTTATCTATTTTAGAGAGAAGCATGTGTGTGCACCTGTTGGGGGTGGGTGGGCAGAAGGAGAGAATCCTATAGCCAACTCTGCTTTGAGCAGGAGGAATCATCCCAGGATTCATGAGATCATGAGGTCATGACTGAAGCCAAAAACCGATTCAGATGCTTAACCCACTGAGCCACCTTGGCATCCCAACAAGCTTAACATTTTTAATGAAGTTTATAGGGCCTATATAAAAGTGTAGAAATGAAAGTATAGCATAATGTTAATTCAAGGAAGCAGAAATAAGTATCTTACATACAACATGACCAAAATTAAAATATACATAGAAAACAGACTGAAAGCAAAATTGCTTTAAAAAGCTAATTGAGATTCTCTTTAGGAAGTAGTACTGAATATTTTTTTCCATTTCCCTGTGGTTCTATGTCTTTCAAATTTTCTATGATATGAGTTTTCCTACTTTTGTTTTGCCTGTTTATTACAAAAATTTCCAAACACACAAAGAAAACGTATAATAGGATACCAGGTACCTATTAGCCAGCTTCAATGACCATCAAAATTTAGGTATATATGAGTTATCTTCCCCCATGTGTTTTTTTTTTGTTTTAATTTTGTCAACTATTTAAAGCAAATTTCAGGGGCATCTGTGTGGCTCAGTTGGTTAAGTGGCTGCCTTAAGGGCTCTCTGCTCAGCAGGGTGTCAGATTCTCCCTCTCCTTCTGCCTGCCACTCCCCTTATTTATGCTCTCTCAATCTCTGTCAAATAAATAAATAAAATCTTTAAAAATAAATCAATAAAAATAAAGCAAATTTCAGACATCAAGTCATATTCTACAGATTTAAGAAAGGCTTATTCATACATAATGACAATGCCATTTTTTCCTTTATACAGAAATAAATAAAAATTCCTTTAACGTAATCTAATACTTAGCCCATACTGAAAAATCTCTGTCTGAAATGTCTTTATACAGTCAGTTGGTTTTGAATGAGAATCCAAATAGTTCCAATCTTTGCATTCTGTCATAGGTCTAGCACAATACCAGCAGGGTTACAGGCTAAATTTTGATCCCTCCCCCCAAAATGCATATGTTGAAATCCTAACCCCTAGAACTTCAGAATGTGGCTATATTTGGACATAAGATTTTTAAAGAGGTAATTACACTGAAATTAGGTCATTAGGGTGGGCCCTAATCCAATATAACTGATGTCCTAAGAAGAGAAGATTAGGACTCAGGTACAGAAAAAAGACTATGTTCAGTCACAAGGACAAGGCAGCCATCTGTAAGCCAAGGAGAGAGGAGAAGAAACTAACCCTGCCAGCATCTTGATCTTGGACTTCAAATCTCCAGAATTGTGAGAAAATAAATTTCTGTTGTTTAAGTCAACCAGTCTATGTATGGTACTTTGTATGGCAGACCTAGCAATGTAACACAAGCAGTAAAGCCAACATGTTTTGATTAGTTAATGTACATTTTGTACTGGGGAATAAGTATTCTATCAACCGTATTTATGTTTTATTCAATAAATTATTTCTTATTTAATAAATGTTTGAATGCCCTAAATTTATTTCATGAATGGTTGGCCAATTTTGTTATTACTACCACTACTAGTCTTAATTGCTTGCCTCTCCAAGTACCATTAAAGTGATCTCACTCATATTCTGAGCTAATGGGAAGGAATGTGCATATCTGCTTTCTCCAGTTTGAATGGGGCTCACTTATATGTTTGCTATGTATTCAATTGCTTACTGGATATATCCCTCTGAAACTATCTTCCCTCTATACCTGCTAACTTTTCACTGTTAATTAGCCATTTTCCATCCAGTTTCCTAAGCCAGAAACCTCAGTACCTTTAAACCATTTTTTATTATTTTGAAATACTTTTAAACTTACCAAAAAATTGTAAGAATAGCACAAAGAACTTCTAACTTTGCCCAAACTCTCCAATTGTTGAGATATTACATTTGCTTTATCATCTTTTCTCTATACACATTCACATTTTACTTACATATGTTATTTATATATACTTTTTTCTGAACGTTTGAGTAAGTTGCAGACATGAAGCTTCATTATTTCTAAATAATTCAGTGTGTATTTTTCTGGAAACAAAGGTAACTCCTACATTAGCAGACTATAGTCATCAAAATCAGGAAATTAACTTTGTTAATATATAGGTGATATGTAAAATATCACCTAGTCCACAGACCCAATTCAAATTTTGTCAGTTGTCCAAATAATATCCTTTACAGGAAAAGGATCCAATGCAGTCATATGTTCCATTTTGTTGTCACGTCTCTTTAGTTGTTCTTTTGTCTTTCATGACCTTGACAAACTTTTGAGGAGTAGAGGTCTATGATTTTGTAAAAATGTCCCTGTTTGAGTTTGATCCTTTCTCATGATTAGATTCTCACTTATGCATTTTTGGCAGGAGCGTCACAAAAGTGTGTTCCAATTGTCTGTTACCAGGTGGCATACAATGTTGATTTGTCCTGTTACTGGGAATGGTAACTTTGCTTACCAGTGCCAGATTTCTCCACTGTTAAGTTTTTCTTTTTCCCTTCATGATTAGTATATTTGGCCAGGAGATAGTCTGAGGCCATTATGTTCCTCTTAAAGTTCTCACACTCTAGTTTTAGCATACACTGATGACTCTTGGCTAAGTCAATTTTTACCATAATAGCTGCCAAATCATGATATTTCTACCTATATCATTCCTGCTACATATATTAGTTAGCATATAAGGAAAATATATATGTATATATATTCCTAATATAAGGAAGAGCATTACTTTATGCCCTTTTAAAAAATATTCATGTATTTATTTAAGTAAGGACTCAAGTATTCCTATTTTATTCAGCAGATCATAATCTATTAACCTTATTATAATGGTGCTCAGATTGACCCAGATGTGGCCAATGGAGGCTCCTTCAAGCTGGTTTCTGTGTCCCTTTCATATGTTCCATCATTCTGTGAAAACGTCTTTAATTTCTGGCGCAACAAGGTTTTTCAGGCTCATGTTGTATTTCCCCTGCTACTGTTCTGAATCAGTCATTTTCCCAAGTGGCTCTAGTTCCTTTTAGTAGAAAATGGTGTTTAGAAACCAAGATCTAGGCACTACCTGCTCATTGCTCCTTACATCTTTTTAGCAGAGGGCACTAGGGGAAAAACAAAATAGATGGATTCAAAGTATAGACAACAGTTGGGTAGAGATATGGAGGTGTAGGAGTTTACAAGAAGAGATTTTTCAGAGAGAGGAGACAATAAGTACAAGAAAGGGGACATGAGAGGGTATGGATTGTTTTGCATAGTACACATAATTTAATATTGCCGAAGCATAACACTGAAAAGAGGCAATGAGAGAAGAAACTAGTCAGGCAGATGGAGTGTCTAAGTAAGTAACTAAATTTTAAGTAAGCAAAGTAACTAAATTTTAAGTAAGCAAAGTAACTAAATTTTCTCTTACAGATAATCCTTTGAAGAATTTTCAGGACGGTGGCATTATCAGATTTACATGCTTAGTGAGGTCATTCTGGTAGCAGTATGGAGGATGGCATTCTGGAATCAAACCTGGAGTCAGGGGACTGGCAAAGAGGCTATCTCACAATAATAGTTAGAAGTAATGAAGGCAGGCATGAGGCAGCCCCAGTCAAGATGGATAGGCTATTCACTAGGGTGTTAAAAGATAGTAGAATGGACATAATTTGGTCTAAGAGGCATTTAGGATGCTCTACAGGCATTTACAACACGGGGAGCATGGTGGTTGCTTAAACCAAAATAGAAATCCAGAAACGGGAGTAGGTTCTAGGGTGAAAAATTGAACAGTTCGGTTTAAGATGCTTTGGATTGATGGTCTTTCTCACTGAATTCTCATAGGATTTGTAGAAAGAAAAATGAAATATGTTTTGTAAAGTGTGGTGATGCTAATATGAATAGAAAAGATGGCCTCTGAAGAAACATACTACCACTCTCACTTTGCAAACTAAGCAACAGGTTATGGTGCAGTGTATGACCGCAACCGCACGAAATTCAAGACTTGGGGAGGGACCTGTCTCGTATTTTTCCATCCCTGGTGACTCAAAGGTAAAAATGGCGCCTGTGGCAGAAATTAGAAAGTGGGAGGGAGCACTGGGTATGGAAAAAAAATGAGAGTTTTTGGTTCTGCTTTAAACATATAGTGTGATAACTCAGCGTCACACGAATTACGAACATTTTTTTCTTTAAGGTTTGGTCTATAGTATAACTCTATTCTCCGCTTCGGAAAAGGATGTTTCATTTTGTGGGCGCGATCGCTTGGGCGGTGGCGTGCCTACTGCTTTGCCTCATTCACGCTTCTCGGCCTCGGCGGGTTCCACGACTGCCTCCCTGTCTCTGGCCCCTCTCGTTTTTTTCTCCAGCGCTGGCTCCAGTTCTGAGACAGAACGCTTTCTCGGCGGTGACGACCGGACGGGCTCAGACCCCACCCATTCGCAGGGCTCCCTGGCGCTCAGGAACGAGGGATTCTTTCTTCCGAGGGCCGCGGCCTCGCGCTTCCTACACGCGCACGAGGAGTCCCGCGCGCGGCCGCCGGAGCGCGTGCCCGGCCGCAGTCTGAAGTCCCGCGGGCGGGGCGCGCGCACCACCTCCGCAAGCGCCTCACTGCCGCAGCTCCGGGCCCCGGCGTCGGCGGCGCGGGGGCGGGTCCGTGGAGGGGCGCCGCGGCCCCGCCGCGGTCGATGCCGGGAGCTCCGGCCGCATCGGTTGTCGTGGGAACGGCGGCGTAGGCAGGCACTGACGTCAGCGGGCGGCGCCAGTACCGCGGCTCCCGGTCGGCTCTCAGAGCCGGAGTGGCTGGCGGCTAGGGTGGCTCCGTGGGTGCCTGGCTCCCGGTCCGCGCCCCCGCCGGCGCGGGGACCCGCTTCGCACCGTCCCGGTGTCGGCTCCGGCGGGACGGACTGTCGGCCGCTCTGGAGTCTGTTCTCCGTGAGTACGCTGCAGGTCTGCTGGTGGCGGGAGCCCGGGCCGGGCTCTGGGCCTGCCTGGGGCCTCTTAGAGGGGGCGGTGGCTGGAGGGACTGGTCAGGTCTGAGAGCGCTGAGGCGGCGCGCCGGGGCGCCGAACGGGGGCGGAACGGGGGCGGCACGGCGTCACCGCCCGCTGACCCGCCCAGTGCCGCGGAGCCTTGGGAGGTAGTTCCTAATGAATTAAGTCTTACTTCCCCGCTCCCTTCGCTGGGCTGTCTCGTGAGTCCTCGTCGCTGTGTCCAGATCCGCCGTGGAGGAAATGCAATGTTTGCCTTTCCCACTCTGGATTCTGACTTAAACGCATTTAACTCAGATACGCACTAAGTACGTTTATTTCCTTGTAGGGTGTCAGCTTGGTGCTGAACCTCGAACCTGTGAAATGCCTTCTTAATTACATCCGAGAAAAGGTGATAAGTGTGTTAACGTTTATAAGAGTCATGTCGATATGTATACAAACAGAAAAAAGAGTACACTATTTAGAATCGCTACCAATGGCTGTGCTGTACTTCAGCATTACTGTGGAAACAAAACTGGAGTGTGTGCCTTTTACTTTTTTGAGAAAAGGATGCTAACAATTTTTTCACCTGTTGCATTAATAATTTTGCTGTTACTGCTTGGAGTTTCAAGGAAGAGATTGCTCGTTCTGAGAACTCTGGGAAATTTCAAAAAATATCTGAAAAATCCAAATACCAAAAGTTTTTTAAAAACCATATTTAGAATCTTGTTTGTTTATGGAGCGTATCTTGATTTATCAGTTCAATTAGGTTTACAGGGTTTTCGTTAGTTTCTTTTTTTCCTATGCTATAAAATTCAGTTAAAGGGTGAATTATCCAAGCCTCTGCTGCTTCTCCCTTTGATCTTTATTCATTAATGGCTGATAATCAGATGATTAGAGAAAAAGAAAAATGAGATGAAATGTAGTGCTGTTAATTTTCCTAGTTAGTATTTCTTCGCGTCTCTTATAAAAGGGTTTGTGAGGGAGAATCTTTAAAATAATCACATATTTGAGGCTCAGGAATGTCATTTTAAGTTTGACCATATTTTCGCCAGTGATGTTACTAACCAAATTTTAGTCATTAATTCTATAGTGTATTTGCTATGGAACACATTGTTTGGAAAGGATTATTTCTGTAATATATTTGCCGTATTAAGTAGTATTAGTGTTTGTTCAACTGTGCATTAAACTACTAAGTAATAGTAAATAATGTGACTACATTATGTATTGTATTGACGTATTTTATTTTATTGCACGCTTATATTTAGTGCTATAGTAATAGACATAAAGTAATTTTATTGAGCACCTACAGTGTGCCAGCCACTGTGCTGATCACTTTGCTTTTCAGTATTTCCTTTTCTCCTTACAATAAAGTAGGTACCATTTTAATTTCCTGGGTCATAGAACATTTTTCCAGGGTAAAAATAAAGGACTGAGGTAGAGAGGGAGGTGTGGAGCTCAAGGCATTGTGGGAGCACAGAAAAGTATTTAACCACCCCTTGAGGTTAGAGTGCTCCCAGAGAAGATACCATCTACATTTAGCATTAAAGGATAGTTAGGAGTTTGTTGGAGCGACAGAAGAAGGCCATATCTCAGGAGAGAGAGGTGGGTGTGTAATGGTATAAAGGCAGGAAGGTGTTTGGCACAATTGAGAGCCTGTAAGTATTTCACTTAGAATTGAGAATGTGTGTGGAAATGTGGCTAGAGAATGAGTCATTTCATAAATAGCCTTGACCCCTCCAATGGTATGGACTTCAAGTTTTTTTCCAGTAGGTGATTGAAATCTGGTGAAGAGATTTAAACAAAGAAATGATACCATTGCATTTGTATTTTAGTACATTTCTTCTGCTTGCAATGAAGAGGATGATTTATTTTTTTAAAAGGATTAAGGTGATAGAAGCATGGAAACAATCTTAAGAAAAAAAGTAAAATCTTTCCATAGTCTTTTTATCCCTCAAAGCTGCTGTATCATGTCACTCACTGCCTTTGAGGGTGAGGGAAGACAGTAGGAAGCAGAATTGTAGAAAGAATTAGCCACATGTTTCTTCTATGGGTCTCACCTTCCATTCATTCCTCCACCTGTGGCCACCAGTTTTCCACCCCTTCACAAACAGCTTTGCAAATATGTGACTTACTGACTGGACTGCAGATCCAGTGGACACTCTTTACAACTTGGTACCACACAGTGATAGAAAACTTCTTTCTTAAAACTCTTTTCCTTTGGGGGGCACCTGGGGGCTCAGTTGCTTAAGCATCCGACTCCTGATATCCACTCAGGTCATGATTTCAGGGTCCTAAGATCTAGCATCGTGCCTGCCTGAGATTGTCTCTCCTTCCCCTTCTCCTTCTGCCCTTTGCCCCATTCTCTCTCTCTCTTTCTGTCTCTCTCTAACAACAACAACAACAGCAACAATAAACTTCTTTCCCTTGGTTACCTCTCTCTTCCAGCTTTCACCTCTCTGTTTGATGTCCTTTTGCTTTATTTTTGGGCTCCCAGAATTCTGTCTTTGGCACTTTTTCCCCTGAAACCACCACAAATATAAAGCCTAGTTCTCAAATCTTTAGCCTGGTTCTCCTTGCTGGATTACTGTATTCTATTGCCTACCAAACATAACCTGATTATATGCATAAACACGTATTTATATATACAGTGATAATAGCTGCCATTTTCAAAGGGCTTGCCATGTTCCAGGCATATTCTCACTTAATCTGTACAAAAATCTTATGAGTGATTTTTTTATTGTTATTCTCTTTTGAAAGATTAGGAAATTGAGGTCCAAAAGTTAATTTACTGGCAAGTACAACTGGGATTTGAATCTAGAGGTCTGACACTGAGCCAGTGCTTGTAGCTGGCTAGTGCCCCTCAGATACCAGCTCCACATGCCCACTAAGCTCACTGAGTGTTCCCATAAGAAGTATCTATTAAATCATAACAGATGTTCACTGGTGGGTTTTTTTTTAAGACATTATTTTAAATCATTTGACCCTTATAACAAACTTTTGAATATCTACTGGTAGACTGATTTTACAGATGAGGAAACAAATGCCTAAGGTCACACAATTAACTAATTTGAGACTAATTCCAGGACCTGGGTTTTAAAGTTTTCCATTATACTTGTCCTGTAGTCCAAAAAGTGATACTACTGGCCTAAGTATTCTATTTTCAGGAAATGAAAATCATCCTTGACTCTTTGTCCTGCATTGCCAGTAGTTTTTATTTAATCTTTCTAAAATGTCTAAAATACCATAAATTTTTTGTTTAATGGAAAGCAGGTCAAGCTGAATATAAGTAAGTCACTTTTCTTAGTGACTCATGATCATATAGTTCAGCTGTTTTCCTATATATTGAATGACCACAGAATATATAAATATTAAGTCGTTATTTGGTTTCTATTTTTTTCTACTTATGTGCTATCAGGTTTCAATTTCTGATACACTTGCCTTTATATTTTCTCTCTTCTAATTTGGGGTAGATTGGAAAGTAGATGACCAAACTTCTTTGGTGTCTATCTACTAGAAAGAATACATTCAGGCTCCCATCCATAAAGCATAGGAGTCTTTACTGCGTGAATTTAGTGATATCTATTTTGTCTGTGTACCAGAAAATTGTTATATGAGTTAACCCACATAATTAGGTATATGTGTATAATCATTCTACTGTTTATTCTCAGGCTTTTCTGTCCAGAGTACCCATGATAGTAGAGGAACCAGACCATGGATCCCCAGGGATCTGGAGCTTTAACACATAATTGCTCAGGCAACTCAAATTATGGTTGTTTTTTTTTTTACAGTCTTCTGTTTTATTCTTAAAAATGTGTGAATATTGTGTTCTAAGGTGGACATTATTATGTTTGTTTTGGACATATACCCTCATCTTTAAATAAAATTGGAAATTCAGGAATACATATACTGATACTGAGTTTATCCCTGGTTTTGATATGTAATAATACACACCCAGATATTTGAGGAAGATGGTACAAATGCTTATACTTAACCTTTTCTACTGCAGCATTTTTAGTGGGAGGAACAAAAGGGTCTAAATTCATTGTCTGTGATTATGCTACCTACAAGCGTATTTCACTAATGTAATAGTGTATACTCTTGGGAAAGTCAATTATTGGGTGGAGTTTGTTTTCTTAAAAGTACGTTGAAGTGTTTATTTTTCACTTAAAACACTTTTAAAAGTATATTAACATATTAAGTATATATTTATTGCCTTTCAAGATTTTTAAAAATTTTTTGTTTCAAATACATATTTTATTCAAATATGATCCAGTTTTCCTTACTTTTTTTCAGACTCTAAACTAATCATATATACTTTAAGTCATATACATAAGACTGGATAAGAGAATTTAGCTTCATTGGTATAAACCTAATGAGGTAGTAGACAGATCATCACATAATCTTGTGTGAAAATGTTTTGTAATTTTTTATTTGCAAATTCCCTATTACAAATAAATTCTCATTGTTTTAATAGGATCCTGATTGAGTCATTGCTTTACATTATAACTCAGTGCTCTCCATAAAGCTGAGATATGCCCGCTGGTAAGACTTTTATGAGATTTATATTTGCAATACATTTTATTTATTTATTTATTTTAAAGTTTGAATTATTTTAAGGGGTTCTTTGACCTATTAATGAATACATTAGCCAAGTGCTACATTTAGATACTTAATAGTTTGGTATTCAATTTCCTATTTATTTTATTTTCTTATTTCTTTTATTTTTTTTGTTTTTTATCAATTTTCTATTTAATGTTAGGTATTAGGGTTAGTGTATATTTAATAGATGGCAGTTTGGGACTTCACTGGAGAAGGTAAATAATCATTACAACAATGGTGAGTTTTTATTCTTTATTATCAAAATGGACAGTTTAGAGCAGGTGATTAACAACTTTTTCATAAAGGGAAAGCTTGTAAATATTTTAGGTTTATTCTCTACTATAACTGCTCACCTGTGCCATTGAAGCATAAAAGCATCCATAAGAATTCTTAACAGAGCGGGCATGGCTGTATTTCAGTAAACTTATGTATAAAAGTAGATGACTGTCCTGTAGGCCGTAATCTGCCATCACCTACTCTGGCGCAATCATCCATTCATTCAGCATTTATTCAGCATTAGGACATGTTTATTGAGTTAAGTATTCTGTGCTAGATCTCATGAAAATAGTAGGGATAGTAGCATAGTGTAGCGGGAGAGACAGAGATAATATAATTATTTGTGCAGATATACAAATAATTATACAGTTTCAAGCTGTGTTAGGTGCTGTGAAGAAAAAGAACAGTCTGCCATGTGAGGAATGGAAATTTAGATGAGATTGTCAGGAAGTGTTCCACTTTTAAGGCAACATTTGAACAGGCAGCTTAACACCAGGTAGCTGAGAAGTTAGAGGAAGTTTGCACCAGGTAGAAGCAGTTTAACATGGGAAGGTGCTTATTCTGGTGGAGGAGTGAGAAGGGCAGAATGGCCAGAATGTAGGAACCTAAGGGGCTTTTTGTCTTGGTTTCAAGCTGTAGATGTAGGCAGGCCAGGAAATGAGAACCCTGTAGGGCATGTGAAGGAATCATTTTGTCCTAAGTGAAGTGGGAAACTGGCAAGGTCTTCAACAAGGGAATAACATAATCTGACTTATGTTTTAAAGGAAAAAAGTAACTTTCAGTTTTTCATATTTATTGAATGCTGATTATTGCCTAAGCAAGTGTTAGCCATTCTTCATCCAAATGATCTTTGACATAGAATTATTCTGATTTTACAGATAACAAAGATGAAGTTTAGAGTTGTTAAGTAACTTGCTTAAGGCCACCTAACTGTGGTAGATGCTATGGTGAGTCACAAGTAGAAGGTTAACTTAGTAAAGGAAACTTTTAAAGGGAGTAGCCCAAAAGGTAAGAGGGATTCAGGTGAGTGTGGTGGCATCAAAGCGAAAAGAAAATTTTTTACAAAAGAGAAACTGATCAGTTCTAAAGTAGCTGAAGAACTCATACCAATATTTACAAGACTATGTTCTTTAACATCTGCTAGCTTATAGCAGATACCTGCTATCATAGAGTTGTTTAGAAAATGACAGGAGTCTTTATCTTTGCAGTGGAGAGTGAAGCCAAAGTAAAAACCAAAGTTCGCTTTGAGGAATTGCTTAAGACCCATAATGAGCTCATTGATGAGAGAAAAAAACTGAAGAAAAAAATGGGCAAATCTGGAGAAAAAATTGCAGTGAGTAATCGGTCATTTGGTAATGATGACATATATCTGCATGAAATTATGACTTTGATATTAAAACTCTGGGGAACTTTGGAAATTGAAAATAGTATATCTATGTCATAGTCAATAGCACATGGTATAATAAAGCTTATGTTAGAATCTGTATGACTCTTGGGGTACTGAGTTCAGTCTTCAGTGCTGTGCTACCAAAATAGTGTAGACAAAATGATGAGAGTGGCGAGAGAATGGGCAAACTCACCTGGCCAACATAGTACACATTTTTAAAGAAAATGAAAGTTTTTAAATTCAGAATTGTGAAGAATTTAGGGAGTAATGTGTTACTTCAGATATTCAGTGGCTTGTCTTTATTTAGACTGATTGATCTGATTTTACCCAGCAGAACCAGGAGAAATCAGTGGAATCTGAAGGCAGTAATTATCCTTTTGTATTTGAGGTACACTTTCAAATGACAGTTTTGGGCAGCACAATTGAAGAGATTAAAAATGCAGAACTCAGAACAGTACTAAACAAATCAGCAACTGACTACAGTCTGATTCCAGAATATTATAAAGAGTCTATAATAGTATCCACGGTTAATGTACTATTCACTCTTCAGACCTGTCTTACTATATTAGTTGGACCTTTTATTCCTTTGACTATAATCTGTTCTGTACACACACACACACACACAGGCACAAATAACTTCATGCATGTTCTGGTAATTTGTACATAGTATTTCTTTGGCAAGAGTTTTATGAGTTATGTATAGCTTTTATTTTACTTGTTGCAGATTTTACCCTATTCTGAATTTTTCCATGTGACCTCTTCATTCTAATATTCTCTCTGGCAGCCAATCAACATGATAGTGTATATTCTAAAGTGAAACAAAAATAAGTACTAACACTGGCCAGAATCCAGCTACACACATGTGAGAGGTTTGTAGTACACCTGTTTACTGTTGCATACCAATTTAGAATTCCTGGTGGAATCGGGCAGATTAGGTCTTCCATAGTGGATGCTGCCCATTTGTATAATGTGCTTCTCTCGGTGGTACCTGTATGAATATGATAGGGAGTAGTGGGATATGGAGGATAGAACATTGCATATTGGCATATGCCTTCCCCGTGGGTAGGTGATATACATTGGACAAAAACAGAAAAAACCCTGGAAACAATTGTATATTTTTAAGGACTCAGTCAAAGTAGAACCTCATGTTTTACTGGGCTTTGTGAACTGGACTTGGTGAGCATGAACTAGATGCAGTTTAGGCCGGGAATGCTCAATTGAATAGATAACTAAAAAATGGGCAGAGGAGATGTTGGACCTATTGTCCAGTTAGATGTTGGGAACACACAAATGTGAGGTGACTAAAAATAATCTACCTCGCCTCTTTTGGTACATAGCAGGCCATTCAGACGCCGCCTTTATTCAGAGTTTCCTAAGAAAAAATAGGAAGAGATTTTTTAGCTCAAAAGAAGGGGAATATTCCTGGAGGACTTAGAGGAAAACAAAATATTTTTGAAATGATTTACTCTAGGGAATAAAGTAAACCTCTTTTTATTTACTAGATAATAGTGCTTCCTATCTTTCAAGCACTTCTAAACATTTTATGTATATTCACTAGTTTTTAATAACATGAAATGATGAAGTTTTATCTCCATTTTAAGTTAAGGAAACTGGATCAAAGAGAGGTTGAATAACTTTGCCTAAATTTGCATAGTTGGTGGCAGAACCAGAATTCAAACTCTAACAGTCTGGCTAGAGAGCCCACTCTCTTAACCATAACCCAGTAGAACCTCTTTGAATAACATATGAAGAGGTGGGACCTCATCAGAACAAAAACATGTACAGAACGGGTAGGCTGAGATTGGAAGGGAAGCTGTCTGAAATAAGAAAAGGAAGCAAAGAAGAGGCTGTACTAAGAGAATTCATAATAATGCAGATTCACCTTATTATTTTTCAACAGTCAGGCACTGTGATAAGAATTTTGTAAATACTATTTCTGATTCTCGTGTTAATCATGAAACATAGGTAGTGGGGCTCTTATATTGCACAAGAGGTTTTATAAACATCAGAACAGAAAAACCACTTAACAAAGATGTTAAATGTTTTGCCAGAGCCTTAAAGCCAGCAGCAGAGTGAGGGGGATTTAAAATATAGTCTCTCCGTGTTCTGCCTTTAGTTGCTTTTTAAAAACTGTGTCTTCAACCTAAAACAGTAGAATTGGTACCATGGAAAAATCTAACTAGTGATAAGGAAGATAAATTTGAGGCATTCTCCCATGAGAATAAATGTCTAAAACTAAAATGAAATAAATAATGAAAACCTACAGAAATATTTGACCTATAAGTAAGTGTTCCCAGACAATGCTAATGGAGCAGAAACAGTAGAAAGAGCGAAAAAAACCTTCTTGAGTTAACAGAAAGATCTAGGAAGAGATGAGTCTATCTTGCATTCCAGGTAAAATTTAGGAGATGAGAACTATATTTAGAACTTTGTAATTTCAGGAGAAAAGTTAATTTTGCAAGGATCTCAACAGAAAAAGACACATCTGGTGCATTTCAGGCTTCTCTCAGAAAACACTAAATCCAGAAGACAAAGCAGTATCTGTACAGTATTGAGGGGAAAATTGTATCACAAGAAATCCAGTGACCTAAGTGTCAGTTGTTTGTGAGGTCAGTAGCGAACATGAGAATTAACAGAGAATTATTATAAGTGTTCCCTCCCTGAAAACAAGAAAACTGTTGAATGTGTATATTTGAAAATGTAGTACCATTTCCAGAAACATTAATCAAAATTAAGAATTTAAGAATAGAGAATTTATGGTCTGAAAATATATCTGCATGAGTCTTTTGAGACCAGTTAAACATATAGAACTTTATTATTTGTGCCAAAAATAATTACTGAAGATTTACATTACATAATGTACCTATGATAATGTGAGATAACAGGAACATTGTTCTAAAACATTGGGTAAATCTTTCCTAGCTTGCAGAGCAAAAAAAGTCCTATAACGAATACTTTTACCTAAAGTGTAGTCAGAAGTTACTTCATCCTGGAGTTTAAAATAAGTGAAACAAGTAATATGTAAAATTGATTATTATACTTTCACAGTCATCAGATGTCAAGAAAAAAATGGGGCCCTGGGTGGCTCAGTCGTTAAGCGTCTGCCCTCAGCTCAGGTCATGATCCCAGCGTCCTGGGATCAAGCCCCGAATCCGGCTTGCTGCTGGGCAGGAAGCCTGCTTCTCTCTCTCCCACTTCCCCTGCTTGTATTCCCTCTCTCTCTGTGTGTGTCTCTCTCCATCAAATAAAATCTTAAGAAAGAAAAAAACACAACGGACTTTTTTAAAAAGGAACAAAGGTAGTGAAAGTAGAAATTTAAGAATAAACTCTTAGGGGCGCCTGGGTGGCTCAGTTGGTTAAATGTCTGACTCTTGATTTCACCTCAGCTCATGATCTCAGGGTGGTGAGATGGAGCCCTGGGTTGGGCGCTGTGCTCAGCGGGGAGTCTGCTTGAGATTTTCTCTACCTCTCCCTCTGCCCCTCCCTCTGTGCATGCACACTCTATCTCAAATAAGTAAGTCTTTGAAAAAAAAAAAAAAAGAATGAACTCTTAATCATAATAATAAATGTGAACAGTTTAAGCTTCCTATTTCAAAAAGCAAACTCTAAAATAATTTTTTAAAATGTCAGGTATTTAGCTTGCAACATTGACAGTCTAACAAAATGACAAAGTTTAAAACTAAAAGTTGGCAAAAATATATACAAATCTAAAAAGAAACAGTTTTCTCAATTATGAATATATTGAAAGAATAAAAAGCTTAAATAAATATGAACAAAATGAATTTAACCATATATTGAGAGAGTATTTGTCTCAGCCAAAATAGGTTTTCTCCCTAAGAACTCAAGAATAGCATTGGGGCACCTGGGTGGCTCCATCAGTTGAGGTCCAACTTTTGGTTTTGGCTCAGGTCATGATCTCAGGGTCATGAGATCAAGCTCCATATCAAGCCCTATGTGGGGCGTGGAGTCTGCTTAAGAGTCTCCCTCTCCCCAATGCCCCCCCATACACGCACACATTCTCTCAAATAAACTAATAAATCAATTAATTTTTAAAAGGAGTATCTTATAAATTGGCTATCAGTCAGCATCAGTAAATCATATGAAATCCATATGATTGTATAAAAGTAAGGGGAAAAGCCATAATATTTTACTTAGAAAGAGGATATTAGTGATTTTTGAAAAAATAATTTGGTGTTCATGTAAGTGATAATTATGTACCTTCTGAGGTGCATACACATGGCTTGTGTATGATTTCAGGAGCTTCCAGGGCCCCCTTTGAGAAGAGAGGGTAGTCCCCTAATGACCTGAAGACACCTCATCAATAAGTACTTCCTTCAAAATCAGGATCCATAAGGAAAGATCTCTTTATCTCAAGAATACAATTAATATTCTTGAAGTTTTAGTAAATATAATTAGACAAGAAATGTAAATAGCGTTATCATAGGTTTTCTTCACCTAATATTTGTCTCTACTACATGCCGGGGACTATGCTGAGTGCTCTGCACACATTACCTCACCTTATCTCGCAGGAATCCTGTCACGTGAGTATTGATCGGAGAACAGAGAGATTAAGGAACTTGTGAATCCAGATCCTTATGACTCCGGAGCTTATATTCATGACAGCTGAGCGGTATGGCTTCCTTGATACGCCAGTGTGTAGTGTGAGCAAATGTATGACTCTCTGTGAGGAGGGCAAGGACTTATACTTGACATTCCAAATAGTAATGTTATCTGTGCGAATCAATTGAAAGTGAACAAGTATACAAAAATCTGTTTTAGCCTAGAAACACATCAGAAAATACTGCAGAACAGAAAAATTAATAAGCATTTCATATACAGAACTATAAAAGCCTTGTAAGATCTTAAAAATAAATTTTCTAAAAATACAGATTCTTACATTAAAAACCTGTGATTTTTTATTAGTAGATATTTCAGAAAGCTTGCAGTTTATGTATGCTAGTTCTTTTAAGCTTAACCCAATAGTAGCAGTCTCTAGTGGACTATTTATTTATATTGGGAGGGTTCTGTAACAAATACCTACCTACCTACCTATTTATTTATTTATTTTAATTAACATGTAATGTATTATTTGCTTCAGGGGTATAGGTCTGTGAATAGTAAGTCTTACAGAATTCACAGCACTTACCATAGCACATACCCTCCCCAATGTCCATCACCAAGCCACCCCATTCCTTTTATCCCCCTCTTCCCTCCAGCAGCCCTCAGTTTGTTTCCTGAGATTAAAAGTCTCTTATGGTTTGTCTCCCTCTGTGGTTTTGTCTTGATTCATTTTCCCTCCCTTCCCCTATGATCCTCTGTCTTGTGTCTCAAATTCCTCATATCAGTGAGATCATATGATAATTGTCTTTCTCTGACTAATTTTGCTTAGCCTAATACCCCCTAGTTCTATCCATGTCGTTGCAAATGGCAAAATTTCAGGGTTTTGATGCCTGCATAGTATTCCATTGTATGTATATACCACATCTCCTTTATTCTTTCATCTGTTGATGGACACCTGGGCTCTTTCCATCGTTTGGCTATTGTGGAAATTGCTGCTATAAACATTCGGGTGCACATGCCCCTTCGGATCTCTACATTTGTATCTTTAGGATACCCAGTAATGCAGTTGCTGGGTTGTAGGGTAGCTCTATTTTCAACTTTTTGAGGAACCTCCATACTGTTTTCCAGAGTGGCTGCATCTAGCCTTTTTTGTTAAAAAATTTCATTTAAAATAATTTTGATTAGAGAAATATATACTGGTGTGTTTATTCTGTCATTTGACCTAATTTGATAATCTTTAATATTGGGCAGCATTTTCAGTGATGTATTTGGATTAATTGTAGGGTAATTCTAAATTACAGACTTTTGATTTTACAGTATAATTATGAGCAAGATGAATGACCTGGGTGTGTTTTCTATTGGGAAACCTGAAATGCTTTAACTCTGTGGCTCCTTTAGCAATTTCTCAAATATCTTATAATTAGAGTATGGATCATTCTGCCAAAGAGAAAATTAACATTTGAGATGTGAGCAATTTATTCACTTCTGAAAAGTCATTAACTATTTTCCCCACGTTAATTATCTCATTTAATCTGAGGTTACTCTCAGAAATTATGAGTCTAATGCCAAGAGCATAAACTAGGATAGTGCTAATGAGATGGTCTAGAATGCTATCAGTGTGTTCAAGTAAAAAAATGAAATTATTTCCCAATATTACACTTAACACTGATTGTTGTACTTTATCTTTATGTCACTGAATTGTGGTTGGCTGAAACTTTGTTACCGTGCCTTCTTTTCTTAGCTTGACGCTGTTAGAAGCAATCTTCTGAAAAGTAAAGAAACGAGAAGTGATGGTGATATGAGTCCTACGAACACTAATAACCCAGAGAAGAGTATGCAAGTCACTAAAAGCAAAGTAAGGAATCCCCAGTCAACGTCTGAAAATCCAGATGATGTTACTGTAGAGGAAGAAAAGCAAGGAAAGACAAGTAAAAAGGCGGTGAAAACAGTATTCCAGATGACTGCACAAGGAATGGACCTGGAAACTCCTGTGAAGAAGGTAGATTCCACACATCAGAAAGCACAGACCAGGCCACAGCCAGGTGTTGCTCATCAGAAGAGTGAGAAGGCAGATGAAGAAAGAGAAAATGGTAATTTAGATGAGGAGGAAGAACTGATGCAAATATACCAACTCCAAGTAGCTGAAGAAATGGCGAAGGAGATTAAGAAGAAAATAAGAAAGAAACTCAAAGAACAGTTGACTTACTTTCCCTCAGATGCCTCATTGCATGATGTCAGACTGAACAGTGAGAAAAAAATAAAGAAAAAAAAGAAAGTTCCAATGTCGTCTAAAGCTGAAACAAGGTACTTTGCATTGACAGATTTAAAATGTCCTCTAGTATTCTCAGCTTTTGAGCGACATCTGTAGTTACACTAAGAAAATTCTTAATCTTTCATGAAGATACATTGTGTAAAATAGTAAGTTACCCTTTCCATAACACCTTAATATGTGCTAACTGCTTTATAAGAATTAACTTACTGATGCCTTGTAACAACCTTATGAGGAATAGTAATACTATCACCCTATTTTGCAGATAAGGAAACTCGAAAGTTTAAGTCACGGAACCAGTATGATGCCGAGCCAAACCTTAGCAGTCTTGTTCTAAAGTCTCTGCCCTTCAGTACTCACATCTGCTTATTAAATAATAGAAACCCAATTTCTCTCCCTTTTTTGAGTTATAAATGCCTATTTGGATATATGAGTATAGTGTTTTTCTTTATTATACAAATGATATTTGCTTATTGTGGGACGTACAGTAAAGACACAAAGAAGGTGAAAGTAACCTAACCATCTAAAGGTGATCATTATAAGCAATTTAGCATACTTGTCTTTTTCTATATATGGTGCTTATACATATATGTGTGCATCTGAGGTATGAGTGCTTCTGTGATCGTATTTATATCTATATGTCTCTCTTTGGGGGAAACAAGATAAAAAATACCTTTTAACTACTTAGCTTTGTTTTCTGCAGTCCACATCTACATAAACAACTTGAAGTGGGAACATTCTGTATTTGATTATGCCCTGGCCTTCAGGGACAGTTTCCGCTAATGTCCTCATCCAAAAACAATTCCCTTCTTACCAAAAGCTAGATGACTAGTGGTAACAAAAGGAGAGCAAAAAGAGTTGCTACTATACATGTTACTATATGTATTAACTATCTGTTGCTGCATAAAAAGGCTACCGTAGAACTTAGCAGAACAATGAACACTTATTATCTCTCAGTTTCTATGGATCAGGAATCTGAGCATGGCTTAAGTGGGTACCGCTGACTCAGGATCTCTCATGGCCTACAGTCAGGATGTCAGCGGGGGGTGCAGTCATCTTAAGGGTTGGCTGGAGTAGGATCTGCAAGTGACAGAGCTGTTGGAAGGCTTGGAATATCCACTTCTAAGCTCACTCATGTGGTGCTTGGCAGGTCTCGGGTCCTGACTGACTTGGCCAGAGACATTGATTCCTTGGCACATGGGTCTCTCCATGTGGGCTACTCACAACATGGCCACTTGCTTCCCCAGAGCAAGGGCTCTGAGAAAGAGAGAGTCATAGTCTTTATGGAATCTAATCTTTAATCTTGGTTTCAAAGTAGCATCCATTACTTTTTTCATATATTGTCTATTAGAACTGGGTCACTCAGTCCAGCCCACAATCAAGAGAAGGGGCTCAACAAATATATTAGGAGCAGGAGGCAAGGATCATTGAGAGCCATCTTAGAGGCTACTTGCCACAGTATACCATCAGTCTTTCTTACAGCTACCGTATCTGTTATGAACTTGTAAGCCATACTTACTATTAAATGTGAGTTCATGAATTTTAAATAAAGCCACAGGTTACGTGACCATGGCATGCAAAAGGTAGTTCTCTTTAAATAATAGTATTTGGTGATGTGATAAAACAGTATGGCTTCCTGGAATGATTATTTTGAAATATTTCTCCAATCTTTATTTCTCAACCCCTTTTTTAAAAGTATGAATATATTGGAAGTCAGTTTTTTATTATTCAGGTGCAGATTTTTTACTTGATAAATTACAAACTTATCATTTATTAGTTCACATGATAACACATTTTCATTTTAATAATGACCTTCTGAAAATGTGGTAGCACACCAACCCCTGGAAAAGATAATTAATTGTTACCTAGAAATCAAAAGTTGAATATCTGAAGCCTCTTGAAAGCAGAACAAACTTAGAACACTTTTTTTTTTTTTTGCTCTTAAATAAGATAATTTAGAAATTTGTTCCTTAATCATTGACTTGGCAACGCAGTGAGGATGCTTTCATCAGTCCTATAAAAAAACAGATCTGCTCATAAAATATACAACTTCATCTTTTCTTGGAGTTTAGATGGTATATAACTCTCATTACCAAATATAAAATAATACCTATTGATACCTAATTTGACAGTTCACCATTTTAATGCATAATAAAATATATGTATCCCCTAGCAGGAAAGAATACTGATTTTAGGATTATCCTTGACTCTGTTCACTGTTCAGTTTGCTGCATCATTAAGAAGAAGAATATATTTGTAATGGCTGTACTTGGATTGTATTTGCAGTACATTGACCATCTCTGATGACACAGCTGAAAGTGAACAAAAGAAAGCATCTCCAGTTAGAACAGTTTCTTCAGATTCTCGTCAAGATGAGAAAAGCTCAGTGGAAGACAATGTAGAAGACTGCATGCAAGATGACACAAAATCCAAACCCAAAAAAAAGAAAAAGAAGGCTAAAACAGGTTCGTTATCCAAATTCAATGAAAAACGTGCCTTGGTAGAAATAAGTTGATTCTAGGACTTTGAGTCCTTAAAACTAAAGATGATCTATTCCCAAAGACTATAATTTTAAAAAATCCAGTAGAGCCTACAGTTGGCCCTTGAATAACATGGGTTTGAACTGTGCAATGCAGGTTCACTTACACTGATTTTTTTTTTTTTTTATAAAAAAGTACAGTCTGTAAATGTATTTTCTTTTTCTTATGACTTCCTTACAGCATTTTCTTTTCTCTGGCTTGCTTATTTTAAGGATATAGTATATGATACATGTAACATGTAAAATGTATGTTAATCGACTGTTTATGTTATCAGTAAGGCTTCTGGTCAGCAGTAGGATATTAGTTTTGGGTGTGTCAGAGATTAAGCACAGGTTTGCAAATGCGCAGGGGGTTGGCACCCCTAACCCTGGCATTGTTCAAGGGTCACCTGTATGTGGCACTTGTTCTTGGATTCATGTATGTTAAAACATTTATGTATTTGTAACTGTGGGTCTCTGTGGTCAGGTCATCTGGAATTGGTTCTTGAATATGGTGAGAGGTAGTGGTTAAGGCCCATTTTTTTCCTGTGTGAATATATAATTGAACTCGTACCATATATGGAAGAGAGCATCTTTTTTCCTCTGTATTCCTCTGTATTGTATCTGCAGTTTATCCTAAATAACATGGCTGTGAGACTGGATCACTTTCTATTCTGTTACATTAGACTGTTTGTACCAACACAACTATGAGTTATTACTATAGCTTTATGTTAGATCTTGCTATTCAGTTGTGTAAGTACTCTAACAGCTTTTTTTCTTTAGCATTACCTGGGCTATTCTTTTGCCCTTTGCATTTCTATATGAATTTTAGGAGCAGCTTCTCAACTCTCCCTCTTCCTCCCCCACCCCCAGCATTATTTTCATCCAGGTAGGGTGAATCTGAAGAGATTCACAATTTAACATCTCTCTAGATAGAGTTGACATCTTTACAAAGTATTAATTCTTGCCATCCATGAAATTGGTATGTACCTCCATATTTACATCTACAGTTTATCTTGGTAATATTGTAAGTTTTGGTAGAGTCTGTCTTAAGATGTATTCTTAGGTACTTGATGTTTCTTAATGCTGTTATAAATGGCATTGTGTTTTTTTTGATGGCATTGTTTTTTAAATTTTTGTTTTCTTTTTGTTGCCGGTATGTGTGTGTGTATGTGTATACATGCATAAAAATATATGCAGTGAGAAATATAATTTATTTTTAAAAAATTAACATTGTATCCAGTGTTTTTGCTAAATTTATTACTTCTAAGTGTCTATCCGTGGATTGTTTTGAATTTTTTACATACACAATCATATCACCTGTTAATAATGATTGTTTCATTGTGCCTTTTTCAGTCCTTATATCTTACTTCTTTTTCTTGCCTTGATACACTGGCTAGGACTTTCATTACAGTGCTAAATACCTTGGAGAATAGCTTCCATTAATTCGCCACTTGGTGTAATGTTTGCTCTGGGGTTTGTTATAAAATATTCCTTATCAAGTTTATGAGTTACCTTATATTCTAATTGGCTAATGGTTTATTTAAAATCATGAATAAATACTAAATTTTACCGGGTGCTTTTTCTTTATCTTTCAACTTGGTCATACAGATTTTCACCAGTTTTTCTGTTAATGTAGTCAATTGTTATTCAAATGTTAATAAGCCATCTTTGTGTTCCTGGCAGGGGTTAGAGGGACCTGCAGCTGCATCTTGGTTACAGTGTATTCTGTGTGTGTGTGTGTGTGTGTGTGTGTGTGTATTTTAATGTTATTGGATTTGATCTGGGGTCATGAGAGAGAATAGTTTATACTATTCTTTCTGGAAATACCCAGTTTTTGATAGCAAGGTTTTGATAATCTCAAAAAAATTTGGGAAATGTTTCATCTTTTTCAGTTCTATGGAAACATTTATACAAATTGGTGTTATTTCTTCCATAAATGTTTGGAAGAATTTACTAATGGAGACTTTTAAGCCAGGGTTTCTTTGTGGGAAGAATTTTATTTATTTATTTATTTATTTATTTGGGAGAAATCACAAGTAGGCAGAGAGACAGGTGTAGAGAGAGGAGGAAGCAGGCTCCCCGCTGAGCAGAAAGCCCGATACGGGACTCGATCCCAGGACCCTGGTATCATGACCCGAGGCGCCCCTGTGGGAAGAATTTTAAATCAGATTTAGTTTCTTTAATAAATATCACTCTTCACATACTGTTTTTTTCTGTCAGCTTTGAGAGGCTCTTTCTTGAGGAATTTGTTCATTTAATCCAAATTTTCAAATTTTGTCTGTGGCATCTGAAAGGGTGTCCCTTGATATTGGTAATTTGTTTTTCCTAGATTTCTTGATCAGTCTCAGGATTTTCAGTTTTCAAAGAAATCAGCCATTGGCTTTGATTTTATCTGTTGCACATTTGTGTACTATTTTGGTTATTTTATTTGTATTAGTTTCTTCATTCTCTTTGATTTGCTGTTTTTAGCTTTGTAAGATAGATTTTATAAGATTTCAGTCTTTATATATATTTAAGACTTTAACTTTTTCACCTAAATACTACTTTAGCTGCATCCCACAAATTTTTGATAATATCTTCATTGTTATTCAATAAAAATATTTTCTAATTTCTATTTTAATTTCTCCTTTAATCACCTATTTTTAGAAGTATATTGTTTCATCTCAGCCAGCAGATGATTTTCTAATTCCTTTTTTGTTTCAGTTTCTATCTGCCATTTTTATCAGAGGACATATTGTTGAATGATTTCAGTCTTTTGAATTTAGTGAAGGTTTCTTTATGACCAACTTATGGTCGATTTGCTAAATATTTCATGTGCATTTAAAGAGTGTGAATTCTGGTGCCATTGGGTGCAGTGTCCTGTTTAGGTCAGATCAAGTTTATTGTGTTCAGCTCATCTTCCTGATTTTTTTTAAAGATTTTATTTATTTATATGATATAGAGAGACACAGTGAGAAAGGGAACACAGGTAGGGGGAGTGAGAGAGGGAGAAGCAGGCTTCCTGCTGAACAGGGAGCCTGATGCAGGGCTCATTCCCAAGAGCCCAGGATCATGACCTGAGCTGAAGGCAGATGTTTAATGACTGAGCCACCCAGGTGTCCCTCATCTTCCTGGGTTTTTTTGGCTATTTATTCTATCCATTTGTTGACAGGTATTAAAATTTGCACTGTGATTTGAGGTTTCTTTGTTTTTTCTTTATTTCTGTTAGGGTTTTTTTTTGCTTTTATGTATTTTGAAGTTATGTTATAACTTCTTGTCAGATTGACACTTCCAATTTGTCTTAATCATTCAGGCTGCTGTAACAAAATATCATAGACTGGATGGCTTAAACAGTAAATAGTTATTTGTTCAGTCTGGAGCCTGGAAAGTCCAAGATCAAGGTACCCACAGATTTGGTGTCTGGTGAGGACCCACTTCCTGGTTGTAGACTGATGCCTTTTTACTGTAACCTCACATAGCAGGGTAGCCCATCCATGAGGGCTGTACCCTCATGACCTAATCACCTCCCAAAGTCCCCATCTCTTAGTACTGTCACATTGGAGGTTAGGATTTCAACATATGAATCTTGTGGGGATACAAGCATTCTGAGTATAAGAGCAATCATTTTTCAGTATCTTTTTTTGTCTCTAATAATTTTCCCTCAAAGTCTACTTGTAGTTCGAGTTTGCATAGTATAGTTTTTCCCATCCTCATTTCTCTGTCAATACCACCATACACTGCCAGATAGTGCCAACGTGGTGGAGGGGGGGTAGCCTTCAGACCTGTACTTAGTCCATGGTCCTCAGGTCTATATGGAGCTTGCCATTACCGCATCTGTCCCTCACCTACCCCTCTAGGCTTCTTTGCCTGTGCCTACTTTGCATCCCCCTTACTTGGGACAAGTGTCTGTTCATTTACTTCCTTTTTTGCCTTCACCTCTTTTCTTATCCAACCCTAGAACATGGCGGGGTCTCAGTCCCTAGCCTATGAGCTCATTGGGGGCAGACCCTCAGTAAATGTGAAGTGCTCTGCTCCCCTCCTAAAAAGCCAAAAACCCCCTTCTTGTTTGTAGTCTTTCTGTGGATTTATATTTCTTATCTCACTGTTTTGTATATGATCCACCTGTCTTATATTCCTTTTTCTCCTTGTCTTCTTTTGAATTATTTATTTAAAAATTTTTCTTCTTTTATTAACTTAATTATACATATTTTTATAGTTTTGTAATTTTTATCCTCAAGAACATTGAGTTTATTCTTGACTTATTATAGTCTAATACAAATTAACTCCCTAACAAAATATGCTTCCCCAGCATTGCTAGAGCATTAGGATAGTTTAATTCCATCTGAATTTTGTTACGTGCTTTTTCTGTATCTCTCTCTTTTCTGTCTCATGGGTTTCTTATTATGTATTTTAGTTCTGCATGTATTTTAAACTTCACAGCTATTTTAGTGACCATTTTGTACAGCTGATAATAATTTATATTCATCCCAAAATTTACTTTTTCCTTAATGGATTTTCATTTTTCCATTTTTCATTTGCTTGAAGAGCTCAATTTAGTATTTCTCCTGGTATAGGCCTGCTAAAATGTGTTAAAATGCCTTTACTTTCATTTTTGAACCGTATTTGCTAGCATAGAATTTTAGGTTTTAGGTTGGTTTTCTTTACTTCTTTGTAGAAGTCATACAGTTGTCTCTTGGCTTCCATCGTTTCTTTTTCTAGCAATTATGTCCCATTAGTGGGAATGTAACAGTTTTTCTTATCTGACTCATCTTTAGATTTTCTTTTTGTCTTTGATGTCAGTATTTTAAAACATTATGCCTAAATATGCTTTGTTCGAATTTACCCTACTTAGAGTTTTTTGGTTGATATCACTTATCAGTTGTGGAAAATTCAATTATTCATTTTTTTTTAAGAATATGGCTTCTTCATTATTCCCTCCTCTTTTCCTAAATTATAAATTCACATTTATTTTTTTAAGTATGTCTACTTGTTCATGATTTTTCCTTATATTCTTTTAAAAATTTTTTTCCATTATGCTTAAGTTTGGGTATTGATACTGCTCTTTTTTCTGTTTCACTAATCATGTCTTTCTTTGTGTCCAACATAATATTAATAGGTATGTGGATATAATAGAGGATATGTGTCCTCTATCTTATTGAGTTCTTAATTTCAAATGCTGTGTTGTTTTGTTTTGTTTTTTAAAGTAGGCTCCATGCTCAGCATGGAACCTAGTGCAGGGCTTGAGCTCTGAACCCCAAGATCAAGACCTGAACTGAGATCAAGACCCAGACATTAACTGAGCCACCCAGGCACCCCTCAGATGCTATATTTTTCCTTTCCAGAATGTCTGTTGCGTTTTGTTTTTTTTTAAGATTTTATTTATTTATTTGAGAGAGAGAGTGAGAGAGAGCATGAGAGGGAGAGGTCAGAGGGAGAAGCAGACTCCCTACAGAGCTGGGAGCCCGATGTGGGACGTGATCCCAGGACTCCAGGATCATTACCTGAGTGGAAGGCAGTAGTTTAACCAACTGAGCCACACAGGTGCCCAGTCCGTTGGGTTTTTTAATGGATTCTAGTTCTCTGTTGAAAGTTTCCATTTTAACCCATTTTTTCCTTTATTTTCTTGAACATATTAATAATCATAGTTATCTAAAGTCCTTGTGTGATAACTCCAGAATGGATCATCTGTGGGTCAGCTTCTGTTTTCTTTCTTTTCTCCTGGTTGTTGGATGTTGTGTGTAGAATGCTAGAGGCTACAGATGATTTTATCTTCTACTAGAAAAGGTTTCCTCTTTACTCTCTTAGGCAGATAGGGTGAAGAAACTGATTTTAATCCATCAGGAATTGGGCTATGTCAGGACTAGATTGTAGTTTTGATAAAAAACTGTGTCTTTGATTTGCCCCATTTCTAAGATGTGACATTGTAGGAGCTCTGAACTGAGAATCTGGCAGGTATCTGTCTCCTCAGCCTCAAAGATTCAGTTTTGGCCTTCTGAGCTTTTCAGCCTGGTCCTTTAGCCTTCTGTCCCATTTAGCTTCAAAATTTGGCAGATACCTTGAAGGGGAGACTGACCATGTGTTTGAGGCCCCTCAGGTCTACAGTTTTGTCACTCCAGCCCCATTCTGTGAATGCCAGAATCTCTGCTGGTTTCTCTTTCCCCCAGTAGGGGTCTTTTGCCAGTGCCATGTCTGGATTCTCAAACTCTAGTTGTGCCCAGAATCGGTAGGTGACCCCAGGTGAAAAGCAGCTATAGGTAGAAAATGACCATGCCCTTTAGGGCTTTATTTTGCCCGTTTTGTTTCAGGCCCCTCCCTCTGGTGGGTCATCGTCTCCTAGTACCACAAGCCTGAGAGATTTCACTACTTCTTTAGCCTATCACATAGCCTCAGAATTCAGTTTTGTGGGGGAAAATTAGCTGTGTGTTTGAGGCTCCTCAGATCTCTAATGTGACTGCTTTAGCCCCATCAACCGCTTACCACTAAAAGTTTTGTGGGTACTCTTTCTCCCAGTGGTGACCTTTTGTGGGGGCCAAACCCTGATCCTCAGCCCATACCCTGAAACAGCAAATGTCCCCAGAGACTAAAATAGCTACTAGTCCATCAGCTTACCACTGAATGATTCTCCCTTTCTGGAATTTTAGCCCATCTGCTGTACCTTGTCTCTACTCTTCTGATGCCTTTACCAGTAAGGTTTTTTAATTCATTTGGCTTTTTCAAGTTGTTAAGAGAAGCATTGACCTGCTACATCCAACCCAGAAGTAGAAATTACAGTTACAGATGAATTGAGTATTGCATATTCCACTAGAAAAAAATCACTTTTTTTTTGTTCTTACTATTTTCTTTTTGTGTTCTTGGTCCTTGTTAGGGAAAAAAAGAAAGATTCCTCATCCTGTTTTGATGCATTAGTAAATGTAATATTTTACTCTCAGAGTGTAATCTGCTCTTGTCTGGCTTTTTCTTTTTTTTCCTTTGAAGTTACTTTGTTAACAAAGACAAATAATCATGGATTGTTAAGATTAGCTTATGTTTAAATTCAGTGTATATTGTTAAATATATTGTTGTGGGAACAATTAATTATAAGCTGATCTTCTTCAATGCATGTAGTTTCAGATGATAATGAAGACACTGATGGTGATGGTGTTCATGAAGTAACAAGCCGAGATAGTCCAATTTATCCCAAATGTTTGCTTGATGATGATCTTGTCCTGGGAGTTTACATTCACCGCACTGATCGACTTAAGTCCGATTATATGATTTCTCACCCAATGGTAAAAATTCATGTGATTGATGAGAATACTGGTCAGTATGTCAAGAAAGCTGATAGGTAATTTTTTTAATTGTACAGCCAACCCTTGAGATTGAAACTGTCTACAGTAGAAGTCCTCTTTTCTACCGCTGAAAGTCAGTGGAAGTGTGCCTGGGTGGCTCAGTTGTTAAGCATCTGCCTTAGGCTAAGGTCATGATCCCAGGGTCTTGGGATGGAGCCCCACATCTGGCTTCCTGCTCAGCGGGAAGCCTGCTTCTCCCTTTCCCGCTTCCCCTGCTTTTGTTCCCTCTCTCACTGTCTCTCTCTCTGTCAATCAAATAAATTTTAAAAATCTTAAAAAAAAATTCAATGGAAATAGAGCTAAGGATTTGTATTAGAGAATAATTTACTGGTTGTAGGTGTTCTTAGACCATTGATACTGATCAGTATGTTTTCTAGAAGAAATAGAGAACAATTCTTAATTCATTGATTCATTTTAAGTGGAGGTGAGTTGAGAGAGCTTCTCCCTAACTTAATGACTAATTTATGGCATTGAACTTACAGTATCAATCATTGCGTGTTGCACTGTACATGCTTTAATTGTCTAACTTAATATTTTTCTTTTGAAGTTAATATGTTACTTGGGCCTCATATGAAGTCAGTAAATCTTGACTTTTCATTTTTTCCTAATATTATATAGCTAATATGTGCTTGAAGCTTATAAATAAAAAGCACCGTAAAATAATTGATTATACTAGAATTCAAAAGTCATTTGCTTGGAAAAATGACAGTGATGAGGACCGTGAAGATTACCAAAATCTGTTATTCAGTTATCTTAGGGCATACAAAAAAAAATATGACACACCTCAAAGCGTTTGCAATCCTGTTGTGCTCATTTTCTTATTTAAATGTAGTGTACTATTTTATTACAAACTTATTTAAGATTCTGAAGGGGTCTAGCTCTGTCACACTCTCACTTTATATTTCTGTAATAAGATAATCCTGTGAAACCAATCGATAGTGTATAGATACAAGATGGTAGTAGGGTACTACCATTTCTAAGTGTCATAACTTTGTAATTTTCTCGATGTGGACAATCAAAATAATTTTTCATTGTATATCATGACTATTCATTATTTCTTCACCCTGATCACTATATTTTTCTCACCTTCTCAAAATTATCATAAAGAATCATGTTAATGGAAGCATCTTTTTTTTGGACAGTGAACGGCCTGTTTCATCTCACTATGAAAAAGAAAGTGTGGATTACATTCTTCCTATTATGACCCAGCCATATGATTTTAAACAGTTAAAATCAAGAATTCCAGAGTGGGAAGAACAAATTATATTTAATGAAAACTTCCCCTATTTGCTTCGAGATTTTGATGAGAGCCCTAAAGTCATCTTGTTTTTTGAGGTATGAGTTGAATGAACAATTTAAACTAAATTTTGTTTAATATTTTAATAGCATAAATGTAAGCTGTTGTTTTTACTTGTTTAGTAATGCAAGAAAGTACTGTGAGGATATAATCCCTAAGATTTAGTGTTTGTAATAGGCTGTGGAGATGTAATATGCTATAATAGTATATGTGCTGAGCATTTACCGGTGTAAGTAGTTAGCCGTGTAATTCACTTGGAATTATTTAATTCTGACAGTAATGCCATGACTGTAAACTGAAGTGATGACTCAATCTATATCTATACAATCCTCCATTGTTAATCCATTTTACAAACTGTAAACTCATTTAACAGTATCGGACTCCCTAAGAGTTTGTACACAACCAAGGGAAAGAAAGATGAACACACAGAGACCACTTGACTAATAAAACGTAATATTATAACCAGGATGAAGTAGAACTTCCTAGATGTGGAGGGTGGATAGATGGTCAGGGTTTTCAGGGGAGGCTTTATGAAATAGATGGCCTTTGGTGTGGTAGCAGTCGGTTAAGCATCTGCCTTCAGCTCAGGTCATGATCTCCAGGTCCTAGGATTGAGCCCCATGAACCTCATAGGGGAGTCTGCTTCTCCTTCCCCCCCCCTTCCTCTCCCCCTGCTTGTGCTGTCTCTGTCTCTCCCTCTCTCTCTTAAATGAATAAAATCTTTAAAAAAAAATTTTTTTTTTAAATGAAACATATGGCCTTTGAGCTGACTTGTTATTCTACAAAACTACTTTTGATTTCAGCTTTTTGGAGTTTATTAAGGGCAACTTGATATCTATCAGAAGTCTTAAAAATCATTCTACTTTTCAGCATTACTACTAAGGGAAAAATTACAAGAACACAACAATGTGTATGCAAGAATACTTAAACGCTGTTAACAGTCAAAATTTTAGGAAAATAAATCTCTTGAATCAGGAAGAGGTTTGGTTATGTAAATAATAGTTTTTATTACGTTTATGGTATTTATAATACTAAAGTATATTAGGCAGACATTAACATGATGAAATACATATGTATGTATTGACTTGAAATATTCACTACATGGTATATAAAAAATAGTTTGCAAAATAGCATTGGATTTATAGTAACATGCATATACTTAGGAATGCACAGAAAAAGGTTTAGGTGTATAAACCAGATATTAATTTTGATCGTCTATGGGTCTAGATTACAAGTTGTTTTCACTTTGTCATATATTTTTGTTGTATTATGAGTGTTTTTTCACTGAGCTTCTATTGTATCCAAAACCAGATTTAAGTGTATAAAGAAGAGGGATGAATGGAGTCCTTATTATTTTTTAAGCTATCTATAAAGATTTGTTATCTTAGCTAAGCTTTTGAGAAGCACCAGTTAAGTTCAAAGTGATAGTCTATGACAGGTATGTAGAATACAGAGAAGTCTGTGGCAGCTTCGTTCCAAATTCCATGAGTTTTAACATCTAGGTAGGATGGAGATAATGAAAGAAATCCTCTTGAGATGCCTAATGACAGCATATATCCAAAGAGAAAATCCCCAACTTCACAAAGGTGTTGCAAGGAAGGACCCAGAGATAAGATTGAGTTTGTTAAATAGTCATTTGAAGTTTGCACTCAAACATAAAAAAATAAAAGATTAAAGCTTAAGAATTCTGTGACTGGAATATTTGTGCCTAGACTATATTTGAGGTGATTAATACTTGGTCTTTGATATGAATTAAATCTTAATAAATGATTTATTAATAAAAGGAAACTGGTCAAAAAAATACACTCTCACTAACAGGATGAGTTAACGTAAATCTGAATGAAATAAATGCTTTTCTTTCCTATGAAGAAAACACCTTCTAAGTGTACAAATTACTTTTTAAATTTCAATAATATGTTACTAGAAAATATTAAATTTTAGGTAGGTTAGTATTCTGTGAAGTAATTTTTTATACTTATTTACAGATTCTTGATTTCTTAAGCATGGATGAAATTAGGAATAATTCTGAAGTTCAAAACCAAGAATGTGGCTTTCGGAAAATTGCCTGGGCATTTCTCAAGGTATGTTTTTCACCCATTTTAAATGCTTTAAAAATCCTCTTCAAATCTGATTGGCTGCATTTTCCTAAGCAGTTTAATTTCGTATAAGGAGTTATGATCTAAGATTTCAGTTGTGAAGAATTATTAATGCAAGCTAAGGTGATAACTTGGATTCTTAAATATCTATTGAGTGTCTAGTGTGTGCCAGATACACTATTTGGTTCTGAGTATGTAGTATTAAAAAAGATACACAACAACCTGCCATCACTTATTCACCTTAAAAAATATTTATTAAACCCTTTCTGTGTGCCAGCAATGGTTCAAGTCAGTGAACAAGAAAATAAACTCCTTGACATTATTGACTTCATATTCTAGCAAGGAAAACAGATATAGAACAATTGCTTATACAATTTATCAATTATTGCAATTTTTGTAAATACCGTGTGGAGGTCAAGGAAAGATTTCCTAAGGAAAAAACATTGAACCTGAGTATTAGCTAGATGGTAGCAGGGGGAAGAAAGAGTTGTGGGTGGATAGAGGGTACCATATCTGCAAAGACCCTGATGTTGGAAGGAGCGAGATACCCTCAAATAACCAAAAGGCCACTGAGATTGGAGGACAGAGACTGAGGGGGCAAGTGGTGTCTTGATCATGCAAGGTCTGTGAAGCCATTACAGAATTCTAAAGAACAATGGGAAGCCATTATAAGATTTTAAACGAAACAGTAGAATAGAGCGCCTGGGTGGCTCAGTGGGTTAAGCCTCTGCCTTGGGCTCAGGTCATGATTTTGGGGTCCTAGGATCGAGTCCTGCATTGGGCTCTCTGCTGAGCAGGGAGCCTGCTTCCTCCTCTCTCTCTCTCTGCCTGCCTCTCTGCCTATTTGTGATCTCTCTCTGTCAAATAAGTAAATAAAATCTTAAAAAAAAAAAAAACAGTAGAATAATCCAACTTATGTTTTAAGAAAGATTACTTTGCTTGGTGGAGGATGAATTAGAGAGGGTGTACATATATATACCGGAAGATTAAGGTTGAAAATTCTTACAGTAACCTTGGTAGGAAATGATGGTATCTTTAACTAGAATGTTTCAGCATAGATGGGAGATGTGATAGGTTGGTTTTTACAAAAAGGGAAATATTAATTTTATAATTCTTTTATCTGGTATCCTTTATTTCTGATTTCAAATATAAATGAGTTATAAAAAATCGGAGGGGGAGACAAACCATGAGAAATTGTGGACTCTGAGAAACAAACTGAGGGTTTTGGAAGGGGGGTGGTGTGGGGTTGGGTGAGCCTGGTGGTGGGTATTAAGGAGGGCATGTATTGCATGGACCACTGGGTGTGGTGCATAAACAATGAATCTTGGAACACACACATGCACACAAATTTTTTAAAAGTCTTGAAATTAACCTATTTTGTACAATTTATAAAATTTCTATTTGTGTATCCATCCATTGAACAGTATTTATTAAGTGTCTGTGAAGTGCCAAGTACTCTGCTAAATACATAGCATTCATAGATAAACTAGACATTGTCCTTGCCCTCCAGCTCAGTTTCCATATAAACATGTTACTTGCATGATTATGTGCTATAGAGTAGATGCTGTGAAAATGCAGGTAAGGCACTTGATCCATATTGGGGGTTAGAGAGAGGCTTTAGAAGTGCAGTCTGGGGCACCTGGGTGGTTAAGCTGAGATCATGATCTCAGTGTCCGAGATCCAGTCCTGTGTGGGGATCTGCACTGAGCATGGAGACGGCTTGGGATTCTCTCTCCCTCTCCCTCTACCCTGCTTGCATGCATGCATGCTCGCGCGCGCTCTCTCTCTCTCTCTCTCTCTGAAAATAAATTAAATCTTTAAAAAAAAAAAAAAAAAGAGTGCAGTCTGACTGCTGAAAGGAAGCCAGATTTGCTGTGGGAGGAAATAAATGGATTTAGGAATCCCTTGGTCCAGTATAGTTTCTGAAATTACCCTTTTGTAACCTGTTACAACTTTTCTCTATCCCCTTCATACTGCTTTAGAGCAAAAAAAACAAAACAAAACAAAACAAAAAAACAAAAAAAAACCCCACAAAACTTGTTTTTACATAGTAAATACTGTCATTGTGTGGTCTTACCAGAAAGCACTTTTGTTCCTTTTAAAAATGCTAAGATTTGTGCAGAACTGCAGTAATAATTACAAATTAAACTTGGGAAACAAAATGTTACAGCATTTTTACCTTTAAGTGTATGTAGATTTTTATTTATCCATTTTATGCCATTGCCAGAAGTGGCAAATCAGTAATTCTCCCATCTCTACCTCCTACAAAGTGTAAGTATTCTGTGTACTTCCTCTACTCTAACACATGTATTGCCTTCATAAATTCTAAGTTTTTCAAAGTCACTGAAGTGACTTCTTTTTGACAAATTCGTTGAACATGTTTTACTCCTTATTTTACCAGATCTCTGCATTTTTAATAGCACTCTCTTGAAACTCTGTCTTCTTTAATTATCACCAGCTCCCAGCATATTAGTGGCACACAGAAAGTGGTCAGTGAATGTCTGTTGAGAGAATTAACAAATGTATGGATTAGGAAAAATCCACCTTTGGAAGTAGCATGAGAGTGCCTGGGTGGTTCAGTTGGTTAAGCATCTGCGTTCAGCTCAGGTCAAGATCCTGGGACCCTGCGTCAGGCTCTGCACTCAACAGCATGCCTACCTCTTCCTCTCCTTTTGCCTCTCCCCTCTGCTCATGCTTTCTCACTCTCTCTCATATAAATAAATAAAATCTTTAAGAAAGTGACATGAATCAAATTAAAGTTTAAGTGTGTTAATACCTGTACCATTGATTCCAGTAATGTCCTAGATAACTGTGAAGTTACTGTAGTGGTCCAAATAAACCCCAGCGGACCCTACCCAGATATAAATGAGACTTTATCTTAATTCTCAGCTAGAGGCACTTTTAATTCATTTAGCATATATATATTACTATTATTATACATTATAAAAAAGCCTTATTTAGCCACATTTTACATTATATAATTGTAACCATAATGACAGGATCTTGGCTGATTTTAGTCATTGACTCATGCTAAGCATCATACTAGTGTAAACTAGATTGCATGGTGAGTATTAAAACAACCTGTAGAAAGTATGATTTAGAAGCTGGGGAATAATATCTCCTTATAATATTATTCTCTTAAAAGCTTCAGGCAGATAGGAGTAGGGTTTATGAAGAAAGTCTCTCAAGGGCTTACTGTTTAATTACTGAACACCTCTATTGAAACTATTCTTTATCCCTGTATATCATAACCACCTCTCAGCTTACGACCTCCATTGACTTTACATCCTTCCCTAAAAGGCTAGGGATGAAATGGGCTATGTTTTTGCCAGCTCTGTTGATTGATGCCTCATTCCTGAACACACAGCAATCTGTATTTTGTTTCAGCTCTGAAAATATCTCCAAATCATCAGTGACTTCTGTTTGCCACATTAATGAGTGTACATTTTTCCTTTATACTTCTGTCACACCTGTGTTTGTTTAATAAATCACTCTTTTGAACCTCTGTTACCTGGGTTTTCTTGACACCATCTTTTCCTACTTTTCCCTATTACCGTTCCTTCAGTTTCCTTCGTGGTCTTCCACTTCCCTCTCTAATATCAATCCTACTCATGGTTTCAGCTTTATCTTAGACTCTTTTTCTTGCCTCCACCTCAGATTTCAGATATTTCAACTTGAACAACCTATAAATATCAGACTTCCCCAATCTGAGCATCCTACCTAAATCCTTTACCCCCCCCCCCCCGTATCTGCTACTTCAGTGGGTAGCACTGCCATCAGCCCAGTCTCCCACATTTAGAGCCTTAGAGTTGCACTGTTCATTTTGGTAGCCACAAATCACATGTGGCTAGTGAATTCAAATTAAGTAATTAAAATTAAACGTAATTAAAAATTGAGTTCCACGGTTGCACTAGTCAAACTTCAAGTGCTCGATAAACCATATGTGACCAGTGTGTCTTGTGTTGGGGGTACCACAAGTATAAAATGTTCGCATCATCACAGAAGATTTTCTTGGACAGCACTGCCTTAGAGTCTTTCCTAAATCTTCCCTTTTTTTCCTTTCCAAGTTGTGTCAGTCAGTAACAGTTACTGAATATCTTCTCCGCCCTCAGTCCTTGTTCTCCTAGACTGCCACCTTCATGTTCTGCCTCAACTGTCTCCTCCTAACTTGTAGAGGACACAAAGGTTAACATGACATTTTCTACTTAGATTCATAGTCTAGTGAAAGAGGACCTATTTTGAGTTGATGAGATTTTTATTTTTCTCATAAACATCTCTATTTATTTAGTTTAAATGTAAGTTGTTTTAGGCTTTTTATTGAATAGCCTTTTTTAAGAAGGTAGGCTAAAATATTTTAAAATGTGATTAATGCCTGGAATGAGTTTATGTTAATTACTTTTTGAAAATGATTTTGACGCTTTACAAATTGAAATGTTACCATTAAACATTAAAATGTTACCATTAAAGGGGCGCCTGGGTGGCTCAGTTGGTTAAACATCAGACTCCTGATTTCGGCTCAGGTCATGATCTCATGGTGGGACTGAGCCCTTAGGTCGGGCTTTGCATTGGGTGTAGAGTCTGCTTAAGATTTTCTGTCTCCACCTCCCCGCTAGACTTGTGCATGTGCAGGTGCACTCTGTCTTCCCTCCCCTCTCCTGTGCATGCACTCTCTCAAAAATTTTAAAAACTGTTCATTTAAAATACTGATACTGAATAAATAGAAAATGTCTTTTTGTGTTTAAATACTATGCATTTTAACTTTATCACTGTTATTTCAAACAGAGGTATCTTGATTACCTCCTTTGTGCCAAGTAACATCTGACACAGTAATGTAAATGCTTTACCAACAGCCTGAACTTGTACAGGCCAGGCACTTGTCAGGAAAATATTTAAAAAGTAATTTGGGTTACCTTTTTTCGAAATGATCTGGAATTGTGTTTAACCAACTCTGTCAGTGTTCTTTGCTTTATATATCTAAGGAATTTCAGCAGATGAGTTTTTTAAATGAGTTTTTGACTATGTACTGTTGCTTACTGGGCATATTTATTTTTAGTGAAAATAACATTTTATTGGAATTCTTATTTTAAGCTTCTCGGAGCCAATGGAAATATAAACATCAATTCAAAACTTCGTTTGCAGCTGTATTACCCACCTACTAAGCCTCGATCCCAATTAAATATTGTTGAGGTTTTTGAATGGTGGTCAAAATATCCAAGGAATCATTATCCATCAACATTATACATAACTGTAAGAGGATTGAAAGTTCCAGAATGTGTAAGTTAATAATAGCACATAGAAAGATATGTTCTCTGTTGTTGAAATTAAATGGTGATGTTTTTCATTTCTAAAAAGATAAGACCTCTAAAATTATTTTATTAGATTTCTAGAATATAAAGGTACTTTAAATAATTATGTATTAAGACTATGCTAGCTAATATATAAATATATACTTAAATGAATATTAAGTCCTAAATGTAAGTTTCAGTGTGAGGAGAATTTTTAAAAAGTAATACTGGTTTTTTAAAAATTAAAGGTAAAAGAATGATGTAAAGTAGGTGTTGACAAATATTTTCTGTAAAGCCCAAGAGTAGTTAATATTTTAGGCCTTGTAGACCATACAGGTTTTGTTACAACTATTCAGCTTTACCTTTATAGTGAGAAAGTAGCTACATAGACATATGTAACCAGTGTTAAACAGATGGGTATGGATGTGTTCCAATAAAACTTTATTGGCAAAGACAACAAGCTACATTTGGCCTAGGCATTTGCAGTACCATGATTTACAGGCACACTTTCCATAATACTATTCAAATAATCGGTAAATAATGTTTCTACTACTGTGTTCCACAGATTAAAACAATGAATGATTGTAGCAAAGAATTGGTTCTAAAACAGAACTCTTGTTTTTGTCCTATTTGCAATAAGACTTTTCAGGACAGTTGTATGTCCTGTAAGTGATATTATATAAGTGTGACCACAGGGTTGGTTTGCATTAATTTGAATGGAGTTAAATATCTTTTTAACGAAAGGAAGATTTAAAAACTTTAGGTCTTTTTGATATCAATTTTGTGATATTAAAGTGAGGAATACCATAGTATATCAGAGCTGTGACATAACATCTGGTAGGTATTGGTGAAGAGGCAGAAACAAAGGGCTAGAGTTATTAAAACCATTTCATGTAACTATTGGAATTCTGTTTTTTTCTCCCAACTTTCAGGGCTTTTTGGGTATAGAACCAAGCACTTTTCATCTTATTCAGAATAGTGTACATAGAAGTAGAATGTTTTTCTGGGTTATATTTTGAAAACATTTCCATGTTGTTTGTTTCAATATTTAAAAGACCCTAGATGCTAGAAAAGAAAAAAGAGTTAATTTGATGTTTACATTTTCTCATCTTCTATACACATTCAGATAAAGCCATCTTACCATTCTGTGGTGGCTGTCCAGGAGGAGAAAGGTAAACCAGTGTATTGTGAAAGACACCATGAGGCCAGTTCAGTAGATGCAGAACCTGGACTAGAAGATTCCAAAGAAGTAGTGAAGTGGAAACGACTACCTGGGCAGGTGAAATACTTGATTATTCTCAATTCATTTAGAGCTGCCTATATTTATTTTAAAAGCTCTAGTAGCTCTGAGGGTAATTAGCTTACTTACTACTGGAAATTCTCAGATTATCCTTGCTTTTAACCACAGTCTTGTCTTTCCATTAATTTACTTGATAATAATAGGGTATGTATTGTGTCCATAAAAGCACTATCATAGGTTCTTTGTTTGAGGACTTAGGTTAGTTTTATCTGTTAGCTGGAGCTGCCAGAAGGAAATAACCACAGATGGGGTAGCTTAAATAACAAGCTTACTCCTTCATAGGTTCTGGAGGCTGAAGTCCCAAGGTTAAGGGTTGTCGGAGTTGGTTTACTCAGAGGCCTTTCTCCTTGGCTGGCAGATGACTGCCATCTTGTTCCTCTTCATGGTCTTTTCTCTCTGCATTTAGATCCCTGGTATCTCTTCCTCTTACAAGGATAGGAAGTCTTTTTTTCTTTTTTTTTCTTTTTTTTTTTTTAATATTTATTTATTTATTTGTCAGAGAGAGAGCTTGAATTTATACACAAGCAGGGGGAGTGGCAAGCAGAGGGAGAAGTAGACTCCCTGCTGAGTAAGGAGCCTGAAAAGCAGTCTCTTAAATGACTGAGCCACCCGGGCGTCCCAGGGACAGCAAGTCTTATTAGATTAGGACGCCAGCCTAAAAAAAAGCTCTTTAAAAATTTTTATCTCCAAATACTGCTACATTCTGAGGTACTGGAATTACAGCTTCAGCATACAAATTTTGGGGGACACAATTCAATCCATAACAGCAATTTTAAAAAGATTTTTTTTGATGTTTTTAAGAGGTAAATCTTTTAATGAGTTTTCTTAGTAAAATGGATTTTATTTAAAAAAATGGATCATTCTAATAGATTCATGAGATTTTTTTTTTACAGTCCCCAGCTTCTTCACAGTGAATCGCATTTTGATGGAATTATATATGTATATTTTTCTACCATAGGTTGAGGAGTATTTAAGCTTTTATTAATGGTTATCATATCTTGCAGTGGCAAGAAGCATTGCTGATACAGTTTTGCAAATCTCTTACTTAGGTCCACAAAGAGTAGAGTGGTTCATTTTGTACATCTGAGCCATTGCCAAATGCAGTTTATCCAAAATCTTAATTTATCCAAACATTCAAGATGCTGTGACTAATATATGAAAAGACATTTGCAAGGAAGTGTACCACATTTATTGCATCTAGTAAAGGACCAATATGTGTTTAATGAACTTTCAAAATAATAAACCCAGGAACTAAGGATCACTGAAGTTTGGAAGAGGTGTAATTAGGATAAATAAAAGTAGTATTTTCTACAGTAGATATTATACATAGAAAGTTTTGGTTTCATTTGATAAAGGAAATGAAAACATAAAAATTATGAAATTTTAATAAAATTAGTGAGTGAGAAACCAACAGGAGGTGATTACTTTGAAAATACCTTTCAGAAGATAGCCACAAATTATGGTTATTTTAAGAGGTAAAAAGAGAGAAAATAAGCGTTCATATATCCCACACTTAAGCTAGGCCTTTAGGGCAGTTATGGTCTCAGAAGAAGTTTATGGCTCAGCAAAAATCACACAAAAAAAGTCATGTTATGATGTTTTGTGATAAGACGTTTTGTTTGTGTGGCAATATATATACATATCAGTGTGTGTGTGTGTGCACGCGCACAAATGCGTACGCAATAGTGACAGATTTAGAGTACCAGATAATGAATTTTCTTTCTTTTTTTTTTTTAAGATTTTATTTATTTATTTGACACACAGAGAGAGACAGCTAGAGAGGGAACACAAGCAGGGGAAGCGGGAGAGGGAGAAGCAGGCAGGGAGCTCGATGTGGGGCTCGATACCAGGACCCTGGGATCATGACCTGAGCCAAAGGCAGAGGCTTAATGACTGAGCCACACAGCTGCCCCGATTACGAATTTTCTTTCATATTTTTGGTGAATTAAGTACTAGTTAGACGTGGAGTGTAAAGTGACTTTATTTTATGGAGACCTGATCTTCTCGTTAGGAAATAAAATAATTTACTATAGTTTTCCATCCATTCTGTTTACTTTCCTCTTTCTCTGCATCACAGTCAAGGGACTTAAAAATAAAGCTCTACCACTGCAGTAATTTAACAACTAGCCTTCAAATTTTAATGCTTCTTAATTTATTTTTTTAAATGTATGTTTTTAGGCTTGCCGTATCCCAAATAAGCACCTCTTCTCACTAAATACAGGAGAACGAGGATGTTTTTGTCTTGCTTTCTCTCATAATGGAAGAATATTAGCAGCAGCCTGTGCCAGCCGAGATGGATATCCAATTATCTGTGAGTAATAATTCTATTTAATGGGATCGAAGTCTATCTGAAAGACGTTTGTTTTTTTAAAATTAATTGAAATCTTAATTTGAGTAACCCCCAGTTTTTTAATAATTATTTCACAGCTTTCTATAAAATCTGTGTTCAGAAGTAGAATGAGAATAATCAAATGAAGGGTGGTGAGTTTATTTGTGAAACTTGCAAGAGGATTTTTTTTAAGCATTTTCTTATCTTAAATATGGAAATTTAGAAACATAAAGGGATCAATAAATCCCATGAGGAATTCTAGCCCATGTGGTCAGTTGATAGAAGTGATGATTTAAATTATGGAAGCCGTCAAATTTAATATGCACTAGAAAGTAACAGCTCAGGACAGGAGTACCTAGAGGAGGATTTCTCAGTAGTAGGGAAGGCAGCAGAGAGACCAAAAACCCAGTTTCAAATTGCCTTTAAAAAATACAGAAAACCATGTTAAAAAGGAAAATTTCTGTAGCTTTAAGTGAGCATTCTCTGCTCTTCTGTAGTGAGAGACATTAAATACTTTCCCTAATTTCTTATGTAATAATGAAAACCAGCTTCCTCAGCAGGAAGTTGCCTGCTCCTTGTGGGCATCTGCCTTAAGTACTAGGTGGTATTAAATTTCCCTCAGCCTCACACAGTTTATTTCAGATGATTTATTCTTTTCAGCAGGGACTCATAATTGGCTTGGCTAGCATTTATTAAATAAATACTCCTCCTGATGAAATAATATTAGCTTTAAAAAACAAAATTACTTGTGTAATTTGATTATGACTGTGCTATTTTAAAAATTCACCAAAACCAATGCATGGAGGAAAAAAGTTTCTTAGGATATCTACTCCAGAGAATTAATAGTGATTTCTTTTTTGGGTAGTGAAAAAATTATTTTCATCTTGATTTATATTTTAGCATTTCAGTGATAAATATGTGTTACTTTATTCTTGAAGAAATCTTATTCAGAATGCTATATAAATTTAGACATACTTATTGCTTAAGCCTCCAAAGCACAGAAGGATTTTTGTCTTTAGTTTCTGATTGTTCGGCTATGACGTGTTTACTTGGAATTCGTTTAGCTTGTTGGATATGTAGATTACTGTTTTTCACAAAATGGGGAAGTTTTCAGTCTTTATTTCTTCAAATTATTCTTCTCCTTTCTATTTTTTCTCTTCTGAGACTCTCATCATCTCATTATTGATACACCTGGTGGTGTCCCACAAGTCCCTGCAGCTTTATTCATTTTTCTTCATTGTTTTTCCATCTGTTCCTCAGACTGCATAATCTCAAATGACCTGTCTTCAAGTTGATTCTTCTGCCAGCTCAGATCTGTTAGTGAACCTCTTTAGTGAATTGCTTATTTCCATTATTGTACTTTTCAACTGTAGAATTTTTTTGTTTTTTTTTTAATAATTTCTGTCTCTTTATTGATACTATTATTTTAGCAAGAAATTATTCTCACACCTTAATTCTTTAGACATAGTTTTCTTTATATCTTTGAGCATATTTGTAAGAGTGGATTTAAATAAAGTTTTTGTCCAGAGCAATGTCTTGGCTTCTTCATGGACAGTTTCTGTGACTGTCTTGTTTCCTGTGGGTGGCTCTACTGGACTGTTTTGGTTTTTTCTTGTCTCTATATTACATGTGTGACAGGTCTGGAAATCAGATTCCTCTCCTCCCCCTCCTCTGCACCTACCCGCCCAGGATTTGTTGTTGCCGAAGTCTCTGCTCACTTAGCTTGGTGGTCAGCTATGGTAGAGATTTTTAAATGCTTTGAGTGAGTAGATTGCGCAGCCTTTACCCAGCGGGAGTGTGTGTGTGTGTGTGTGTATGTGTGTGTGTGTTGGGATGCATTCTTAACACTTCACCGCAGGCAGTTGCACCTCTGCCTTACTTCACTTTCAGATCAGTCAGAGGGAGAGAGGGCTTCTAGTCTTTTGTTCACATACATTTGTCCTGCTGGGTTCCCAGGAACTTGTTGGATATTTTCAAAGTCCTCTGTGGACATGTCATTCCCAGTTTTTTCCTTTTACATTTTTTTGCTCAGCCTCTCCTTGGCCACTCTCCTTAGCTTCAGTTGGCATCACTGCCTCAGCCAGCTGTGCCACTGATTATTTCAGCATGCACCCTGGCGTTAGGGCTTTTCACACAGAGCAGGCTCTGAGCCAAGCCAAGGAAAGCCAAGCTCTGGGAATGGAGCTTTTTAGTGGTAAGTATTGGGAGTGGGGTTTGGGGGGAGCTTCTTGTATTTTCTGGCCCATCCCATGGCTACTAGGCTGCTGGCTTTAAGTTGTGAGACTGTTGGTTTCTAAAGCTACTCTGCAGCTTGGGAGAGGGGAATGTGACCATGGCAAGTTAAAATGCCACAAAGCTCATGTTCTTACCAAGATTAAGCTGTTTTTCTTGAATAAATGCTCCTCGGGTTGTTGCAAGCCTTTGTTTAACTTCTAGAGTTCAGAAAATGTTAATTTGGATAATTTTTGCAGTGTTCTCTTTGCTTTTGTCAGGGAGCAGATATTCTGAGGTCCTTCTTTGCTATTCCAGAAGTACTTCTGTGCTGCTTAGTATTTTAAAGGGCATTTGGTTTTACCACTAGGTGGAAGTAGAGACTTGCAAACTTTGGTGTTCTCAAGTCACTTTTTCAAAGCTTTCATTGTGAACCTAACTTAGAGCAATACTGAAATGTCTTGTTTATCAGATTAGGTCTCTGTTAATTTTCTTATTATATCAATTTTTTTTTTTTCAAACAAGGGCTGCCTGGGTGGCTCACGTGGTTAAGCATCTTCCTTCAGTTCAGGTGGTGATTCCAGGGTTCTGACAGGATTGGGACCCCTGGTCAGCAGGGAGTCTGCTTCTCCCTCTCCCTTTGGCCCTTCCCTCGGCTGGCGCTCACTCTCACTTTCTGAAACAAACAAACAAATAAATAAAACCCCTTTTAAAAAAAGAATTCTTTTCTAATAGTAGTACAGTTTAAATTCTTTAAATAATTAAAATTTGGCTGGAATTTAATTGATTTTCAGGTAAAGTAATATCTTATTCATGAAAACCCAAATTATAGAATCTTTGAAGTGAATTACAATTTAAGTGTTATCTATTATTTGATTAATAAATTGATTGTGAAAGATTATTAGGAAAATTGCTTTGAGATGAGAGTAATTGTAGCATGCTATAAAACTTTATATGCGTAAATTCTTGTGTCTGAAGGAAATGAAAAACTACTTTTAAGTAGACTTTGAGATTTTTTTATGCTGAAAATATCTTTGACGATGGTATTCTTAGAGACTGTGTGCAAATTATTATAAGCTATATGTTTGTATGTTACTGGATTAAGGACTCTGGCTGGAAACCTACTAATTTTTGAATATTTTCTGTAGTATATGAAATTCCTTCTGGGCGTTTCATGAGAGAATTGTGTGGCCACCTCAATATCATTTATGATCTTTGCTGGTCCCATGATGATCGCTATATCCTTACTGCATCATCTGATGGCACTGCCAGGTTAGTATACTTGAGAAGTACTTACTGTGTTATGTTGTTGGCCATCAAGGAAAGTAAAGAAAATATAAAGGGATATAGCTATTCTTAGGCTTAAGTAATATTTTGCTTATCAAGGGACTGTCATAGAGATGCATCATACAGACTGATTAGATCAGTAGTAGTGGGAAAGCTTTTTCCTAAAGATGTTTTTATTAAATGTATCTTTTTTATGTAATACATAATGCTTCTAGTTCCCAGTGTCCTTAAATGATCATTATGTACACTATTTGATTAATACTCTGCACTGTTTGACATAAGGTAAACAGTTGATATTTTCCTAGAATATAAGCTCTTAACGGTAGGGCTTCTGTTTTCCCTGTTAGCTGTGGGCAGGGGCCAGGCCACAGTGATGCATAGTGCATGGTAGACAGCAAGGAACGGAAACCTTGTCTAAGACAAAATGGCATAAGGGGAAGAAGTTATAACTATTAATTTATATGGAAAAATTTTTGAGCATTCTCAGACCCAAACGTAACTTCTCTTGGAGTTTTCTGATACCTCGGGACACATCTTTCTTTAAGGGGGGGCACAAAATAAATTGAAATAAAGCACAGATGCTCACAGAGTTCAGACCTGTGGCAGCTTGACATTGAGATGCTGAGTGTAGTTTCTGGGGACGAGTGTCGCAGTGCCCCTCTCGCTGCTGGGGCTGCGCTCTCCCTGTGGAAGGGCTCACGGCAGAACAAGTGCTGAACCCGATTTTGGCTTTTCTCCTTTTTTCATTAAAGTAAAAATCCTCTTCACATTTCTTCTGGTTAGTGAAAACAGGTACTGATTTAGGTCTTAGGTAAAAGCCAAGTGGTGTAAGGCAGCCTTTGAAAAGCAGGGAATACCTACATGTAAGTGAATATGTGCCTTATGTTTTAAGAGTTTTATAGATTTTCAGTATTTGCATTTTTCAGAATGTCAGGTATAAAATAATTTAATCCCTCCCAACTTAATACGTATCATAAAATTTTTTTAAATCTACTTTGTAAAATTTCATTGACACTGTTCTAGCTGTTTGTTCTACCTTGTGTGCATTCTAAATGTATTATTAGGCAGTTTTTCAAGATGCTTTATATTATATATGTATTATATATGTTATTTAATTTGATTCCAACAAATGTAGGTGGATACACATAAATCTTTATTATCTCTGTACACCAGGAAGCTGACATTTAGAGCAGTTTGGGATGCCTTCTGACTTCACTTTTTTTTAATTCTCTTTTCTGCATTTTAACACACTTTTTAACAGACACTTCTAGTGTCTGAGTCTCTTCTATTATTCTTATCAGCTTCCTTTTTAATATAAAATGTCTAATTGATTAAGATGTTATCAGGACTGTTGAGTTTCTGTTTAATGCAAAAGGTGGTAATTGGTGAGTCTTGATTTCCTTCCATGTGTAGCTAGGCACCTGCTGTTGGTCCCTCTGATCCTTTGGAACCCCTGGTCTGCTTGTTGTCTCAACACCATTCTGTCTGATGACAGATTGTACTAGAGAAAAATTCATAACCTTGGAAAGGCCTGATTGTGGATTTGTAAGTCTTAAAATCACCTGAGCTGTCATCTCAGCCAAGCAAGCTTTTTTCTTATCTTTATTCAGCTATCTTTTCTTATTCCACTGGCAGCACATTCAAGCCTTGCGGCACTTTGAGTTCTCGACCCTGAGTTACATCTTCCCGCTTTCATTAGCTGACTGCCTTCAGCTTACAGTGAATTATGCCAGACATGAACTTCCTCTACCTCCCTCTGGTTTCCCACCCAGTATCTATAAATGTACCCATCTTTATCTCTGTCCACTGCTCTTAACAAAGATGTATGGGTAAGGACACATTTCAGGCCACTCTTTGACATGTGCTCTTTTTTTTTAATTTAATTAAAAGTTTTTAATTTTTTTATAAACATATAATGTATTTTTATCCCCAGGGGTACAGGTCTGTGAATCGCCAGGTTTGCACACTTCACAGCTCTCACCATAGCACATACCCTCCCCAATGTCCATAACCCCACCCCCCTCTTCATACCTCCCTCCCCCCAGCAGCCCTCAGTTTGTTTTATGAAATTAAGAGTCTCTACGGTTTTTGACATGTGCTTTTAATCTCAGCCCTTCAATCTACAGTTCTGTTTCCTACCTCTCTTGTCTCTTCAGTATCTTCCTCTCTATTGATTTTGTCCTCTCATCTTAAAAATATGCTCAAATTTCCTTAAGAGATCTTTATTTCAGTTCCTCCTCCTTTCCAGACTACCACATTATTTTTCTTTCTACAACATCAAGAATGTTCTGCACACGTCTTTAGCTCAACTCAGTGGATCTAGCTTTCACTGCCCCCCTGCTAGATCAACCTTCTTTAAGAGGTCAGCAGTCTCTTGCTGATTTTCAGATCCAGTAGCCAATTTGGGTCCTTACCCTATCTGCTTTCACTGAAGTGATTAATTATTGACTAGTTTTAAAATAGTTTCAATTAAATGGTTTCTTTAACAGCCTCTTCTTTTTTTTTTTTTTAAAGATTTTATTTATTTGTCAGAGAGAGAGAGAGCGAGAGCAAGCACAGGCAGACAGAGTGGCAGACAGAGGCAGAGGGAGAAGCAGGCTCCCTGCCGAGCAAGGAGCCCAATGTGGGACTCGATCCCAGGACGCTGGGATCATGACCTGAGCTGAAGGCAGCCGCTTAACCAACTGAGCCACCCAGGCGTCCCTTTAACAGCTTCTTCTATTTGCTTTTTATGACTGGCCAGTTCTTGTTCCCTGTCACTTGTTCCTCTTCGAAGCTCTGCCTTTTATCTGTAGATGTTTATTCCCAGAATCCTCCTACTTGAGCATCTTCCTTGGTTTGCTGTGCTTATCCTGGTCTCTCTCATTTTCCCCAGTTTTTCAGTCTCACTTCTATGAGCTGACTTCTAGCGCCCACTTTTTTTCTGAGTTTCACTTTCTGTTGCTCTGTCTGGGCTGCCAGTGGCATCTTGGATCTAAAACCAGACTTGATGATATCACCAGACTGCTTTCCTCATTTTGTCCTCTTGTGAATTTTTTAATGGCATCCACCCTGACTCCCAAGCCAGGAGTCCAGAATAGCACTCATTTCTTTTTTTCTTCCCACTGTTCCTTCCCATATTTAAGCAGTACCACAGATCTGTTAGTTTGCCCTCCTAAAACCTTCACCATTCCATCACACCCTTTCTATCCTCACTGCTGTTACCTTCATTCAGGCCCTTGCTATCTCTAGCTTAAACTATTGGTACTAAACTTTCCCACTGTTCAGTCCCTCGTTCCCCCGTCTTTTCACAACCACGCTTCATAATGCCCTGATCTTCAGAAGTCTTTGATTCCCACCACCCTTTTGAAAATGTTCCAGCTCCTTAGCATGGCATAACAGGCATGTTTCTCATTGACTCTACATCCTTCTCCTGTGCACTTGCCATGTACCCTTGGCGTCACCCACACAATCTTTTAAAATGCTCTTAGTATCTTCCTCTCCGTGTCTCCTCTTCCGGTGCTTAAATGCCCTTTTCCTAGCCTTCCTGCCCAACTCACTCAGCAACCATTTAAGTGCCTTTTGTAATGGCTCATAGTCATTGTTTAAAACCCAGCTCAGATTTAACCATTTCTTGTAGTTTTCTTGTTTTTTTCCAGCATATAATATTTTATATATGTATACAATATAATATAAAGTATGCTTTTTTCTTTATGTAGCTTTGATACTGATGGTCGGTGTTTTACATCATAAAAATACTTATTGTGTAGGATTAACTGAGTGAAGAGAAACATTGTGGCTAGAACCAAAAAGAGTGAGGTTTTTGAAAGAGGTAAGGATTACTTAAAATGAATAAGCTAAAGTCAAAGGAAGAGAATTAGAGTTGCTAATGTTCCGAGAGGCAGAGGCATGGACTTCTGGCTATGTCTTCTCCTTGTCTTCCTGGTTAGTGTTAGTGACTCCTGAGTTATTGTTTCCCACTGGTTAGCTCTTTGCCATGTAGGGTTAACCAAAATCTTCTTTAGCTATCTTCAGTACAAATCTGTATTTTTCTCTAACCAACAGCTCCTCATATAATCAGACTTTTCCCACATGTAATGGCTCCCATTTAGGCGCATATGTCCCCATGTTGCCCCTCATCATACATACTGTTGTAACTGTATGTTTTTTTCTTTCCCAATTGTAATAATTTTTTGTGTGCTCATCTAGTCTTCACAGATTTGTGTATTTCCTTGTTCTCTGTGATCAGCTGTTTTTTCCCCAAACTCATTAATACTTTTCTGTTGTTCTTGGACTCAACCTTTGCTTGCTTGACTAAAGCCATCATTGATTCCAGTTAGGTCTTCACATAAAAGGCTTCATTTTTATTGTAAATTACTGTATCTATTTTAATTGAGCTGCTTTTAAGATATGATTATTTCGTTTCTGCCTGTTACATTGTATTTCACATAATACTGCTAAGATTTTTAAGCAAACAGCTGAAGTTTTTATCTTTTAAACAATCTTCTTTTAACAGTCTTAATCACAAATTAGTTGTTTTGTTCTTTTAGTAAGTATTGTATTTCAGGTAGCATATATTCATTGAAAGTATTACTGTGGTAAAAATGTTTATGCAGTGACACATGTGTTTTATTTTCACTTGAAAATATGTTCTTTCACTTCCTTCATTATTAGTTTGGATTCTTAGTAATTGTAGGTCATATCCTTATTTGAAGCAGCTGCTGAGAAGACTCAGAATTTTTTTTTGAATGGCAGCTGTATTTTTTTCTTTCATCGATAATTTTGAAAAGGACTTAATTTGCTTTAGTTCTTAGGTCATGATTAAAAGAAGGAACTATAAATCCCCCTATTAAAAATTTAATCTATTTTTCTAATTCTCACAATTTAATCAAACTGCTTAAAAATCCAGTGTTCCACACTCATTTAGTACCTTTCTGTCGCTAGATTTTTGCCTATTTTTACACACTGACTAGAACTGCAGAGTATTTAACATAAGTTTTAACCCTTAGGGGTTAATCTTTTGTCAGGACTGTAGCAGTGACAGTAATATTACTTTTTAAAAATTATACATAATTTAGAGGAAGACATATTAAAGGTGTTAAACATAAATTGATCGTTTAGTGTAAGGTAGCCTGTTTTCTATCAAAATATCATAGTTAATCTTATTTTACTCAGGTACCAAACAGTAATTTCAATATGGCTTTTAAGACTTTGAGATCACAGTCACTTTCTAGGCTTGGAAATTATAAATACTGAGTTAATGGACTAGCTTATTCTCCAAACCTCTACCAGGGAGCACTTTGCAAAAGCAATATTACACAACCTAAATGGAGAATAATTCAAGCTCTCCCTGTATTTTATTTTTTGTGTGTAATGTACTAAATGCAGTATTTTACCGACTATTCCATGTGTGTTTAATCAATGTCAAAAATAGTTGTTTAAAAAAATCCAAATACAATTTTTCATTTTACAGTTTAGATTAAAATTAGTAGACTAATTAACCATTATGCTTGATAATAACTAAGAAATAGCTTTGTCAAAATGTAAAGAACCACAGCCATAAAATATTTGATCACATTATTTTTGATTATTATAAAATGTAGTTTGCCTTTGGTTATTGTCATTGCTTACTTAAGTTCCATTGGCCGTGTTGGTTTTTGGAAAAAGTTTTAGAAACTTCTGCCTTTTAGAAGCAACATATAACTTTTTATCCTTTTCCAGGATATGGAAAAATGAAATAAATAATACCAATACTTTCAGAGTTTTACCTCATCCTTCTTTTGTTTACACGGCTAAATTCCATCCTGCTGTAAAAGAAGTGGTGGTTACAGGGTGCTATGATTCTGTGATACGGATATGGAAGGTTGATATGAGAGGGGATCCTGCCATATTGATTCGACAGTTTGACACGCACAGAAGTTTCATCAACTCTCTCTGTTTTGATATTGAAGGTATGTCAAAATATATTCCAAATGAAGGCTAGTTGGATGAAGAATTTTTAAAACTAATTTTTGTTCATTAAGATAATATTTTTAAGCTTGAGAGGGATTTTGTGTATTGATGATTATACATTTTTAGATTTATGTGTATTTTGCAGATCATATGATAGACCTGGGCACAGATTTGGCAGTCAGGGAGTTTTGTTTGTAATTTTAAAGTCATTAAATTCTGGGGGCTCCTGAGTGGCTCAGTCCGTTAAGCGTCCATCTCTTGGTTTCAGCTCAGGTCATGATCTCAGGGTTATGACATTGAGCCCCAAGTTGGGCTCTGAGCTCAGATTGGAGTCTGTTTGTGCTTCTCCCTCTGCTCTCCCTCTGCTCCTCCCCCTGCACGTGCTCTCTCTCTTTCTCTAATAATGAATCTTTTTAAAAAAATCATTTAAATCATTAAATTCTTAAATATTTAGATTCAACTAATCTTTGCTGTAACAACCAGTCATATACCAAATTTCATAAATATATTTGGTTGGATTGGTAATTATCCCCTCGGTAGGCTTCTTTCTTTTTTCAGTAGGTTTCTTTTAAGTGGCTTTTGAATTAAAGGGTTAAAATGAGGAAGAAGAGGGAAATACCAAAAGAATATTAGATAGAAAGCAGGGGAAACCTGTATTTACACTTTGTACTGAGTACATTGTGCACTGAGCACCTCTGCTTTCAGCTCACATTTAATAGGTATGCATTATATAGTTGTCTGAATGTATCTTTTTTTTTTTTAATAAACATATTTTTATCCCCAGGGGTACATGTCTGTGAATCGCCAGGTTTACACACTTCACAGCACTAACCATAGCACATACCCTCCCCAATGTCCATTACCCCACCCCCCTTTCCCGACCCCCTCCCCCCAGCAACCCTCAGTTTGTTTTGTGAGATTAAGAGTCACTTATGGTTTGTCTCCCTCCC